>JAVQJG010128140.1:0-30189 GCA_036024015.1 Craterocephalus amniculus | reverse complement strand
CGACATTAACGGTTGCCTGATTGCCCGGGGCAAGTAAAAATCGGTGCCGGGCAAGTAAAACCTTTCGCCTACATGTCCGGCCGGGCAAGTACTCACTTCGATTTTTATATTTTTTTCTTTGTTGTGTATTGTCTCATCTGTCTGTTACAGTGAGCTGCTTTAAATCTTTTAACTTTATGTGCTGCTTGGTGCTTTGGTATAAACAAATAAAAAACTCAACAAAAGAGACGTAGCCCACTAACGGCAAAAAAGCTGATCAGCTGCAGCGTATTTATGATTCGCAACAGGAGAGTAGGAGGCGAGACAAAAAAAAAAAAAAAACATTCTCCACGGTTGCAATGTTCATGAAATGATCAAACAGATCATGTAAAATTACATATTTTTATTGACGACGTATATATCTTTCAAGCCTTATGACCGATTCACATCAGACCAACGTTCGCCACGTTCCGGTTGGTATAGTTTAGTTCCAAACCCTGCACGCATCATAAATCGCACGTGAGACTTCTCATCTTGGAGCACGGACGCAAAATACACCTGAAGCGGCAATGTAGCTTCAGTGAAGGCGTGTCGGCAAATATTTTTCAGTGGAGCGCTGCCACAGCTGCTCCACGAGGAAATACTGAGAGTTCGTGCTGGTTAGGACCCAAGTTACAGAAGTAGGATTACTGTGTTGTGAGGAAACATGCAGTGGGGCTTTATTAAACTCAATTTAAAAAAATACTAAACAGACAGGTCAAATGGTTTCATTAATGCCAGAAAACTGATTTAAGGGACTTAAACCATCAGAGTTGATAAGAAACAGAATAAAAACCTGATTTAAATTAGTAAGTTGTGATTGTTATACAGAACAGAACCGTTCTGTGTAACACTGCAGCATGTGAGTGTGGCTTCAGTGCAATTAAAAGAATAAAATCTGGCTGGAGCCAGCTATCTGTGAAAATGTTGGCCAAATTGATGTTTTTGGCTATTGAAGGCCCTTCAGTGCAAGATTTTAACTTTGATCAGGCATTAAACAGGTTGTTCACATGTTCAGACAGGGCACGGTGACTTACACATACTTCTTTCTGGACCCTTATTGGGGAATTGTATTGTTTTTTGTTCAAATATTTTTCAATGTAATGACATAGCATAATACTGTTTTCTGAAGGTTGAAGTGTTATGTAGTATTGTATACAGTCAACAGGAAATGTAATTTAAAAAGATACAAGTTGTGAGCAAAAGTTTGCATGGCCTCTTAGACAGGGCAAGTAAGAAATTTGAAGGAGCAAGTAGACTTGAGAAGTACTTGTAGGAAAAAACCTTAGCGTCGGACCCTGTATGTGTGTATATATATATATATATATATATATATATATATATATATAATGGCGCTGCAGGGTTAACACTTCCACTGTGTCTACATTGTATTATTCATTAACTGTTAAGGAATTTCCTTAAGTTTGTACGCATCACATCTATAAAGCAACTTGTTCCTCTGCACAAAGATGGCCGACTTCCTGTATGGACAGGCCATAGCTATAAGAGGAAGTTTCATCCGCCCCAACATGTTGGCTTGTTATTGAATTTCATAAAGACTCGTGAGCTGCCACAACAGGTGGAGGTGTTAATCCAATTTTCCCCTAAATGTATGAGACCCCAAAGTATGACATTTCCAACTTTCCCTCTGGGAGCATCCATAAAATATCAGAGGTTTCGGTGCAATAAAAAGCCTTTAAGTTTCCCAGAGGCGAAGGAAACATCAACTTTGACTAATTTCATTGTGACTTTCAATCAGAAGACAGAAGAAGAATAGTAATGTCCTCATCGACCTCCATCTAACTCCGTAGAGCTGCAGTTACTCCACACGACCACACGGTGTCATGGAGGTGTCAGAAAGCAGCTGGAGCTCAGCCGCGTCCAAACTAAGGTGTTTCTGTGTTTCCGTCTGCAGGTAAAAGCATTTCCTCTTCAGAGACCTCAGAGCGAGCGCAGAGCGCCAAGAGAGACGGTCTGTCGTCAGGAGAGAAGGAGTCTTCAGACAGCAAAGCCACTCAGGTACGAACATGCCGAGGGGAGCGGCGATCCGTGTGCCGGTATTTCCGCCCTGAGCTCAGGTTTGATTTCTAGTGTTTTATTTCTAGGACCAAAAAATGAACAAGAACTGACTAAAAGAGGTAACATAAAACACAAAGAATGGATTAACCCTGAAGTGAAGCGGGTTTTCTTTCCCCTGACTTCACGTCTGCGTGCTCCCGCAGGCACTCTGTGAATGTAAAAGGCGTATTTATAGCCTCCCACTGAGGGACGGATGGTGTGGACGCGCTGCCCTCCATGCAGGTCCTGAGACCGTGGCTACCATTACCTCGTTAATTAGATGATAAATGGCCTCTGTTTTACTTTCTGGCCTCTCACACTCGGGCCCTGATGGCTCCCCGAGGAGCTTTTGACCTTTAGCAGCGGCTCGGATCGGTTTTCTTCATTAGTGGCTTTTGTTGGACCGAGAAAGGAGCTCGAAGGACGTTACGAGTCGACACCTCGTTTTTAATTATCAGACGATCCATAAACGTTACATCACTCTCCATCAAATCTTTTTGGAGTTTTCTACTCAACATTGAGGCATCAAAGTTTCTTTTCGTTTGTTCGTTTCAAACTAATACAAAGTTAAGAAAATCAACCTTTCTACTTTATTCAGCTGGAATACAAGTTTAACCACAGATGACTTCATGAATCTTTTGTGGTCCTAATGGAGCCTTGTTGGTAGAGACTCCACCTGAGTTTTTCTGCTCATCTTGGTGCTGCATAATCAGCATCAGCAGATCCTCTGGATGATCTAAATGCAGCTCATCCGGGCCATGTTGAGCAGGTGTCATAAAAGGCTACAAGACCCACATATTCTTTCTTTAAAAAGTACCACAATTATTAAAGTCACATTTGGTACATGGTTAATTTAAACAATGAACAATGGGGGGATATTAGATTGGGGGGCACTTGGTTTGGAGCAATGAGCTGGTCGTTGGCCGGGAAGCGCCCGCTTCAGTCTGTCGGACCCGTGACGTGTTTCTGCACGAGGACGGCAGACAGTCCTTTAGTTTTTAGGCTGAATGAGCGACCGGAGTATTTAATCGTGGAAAATTACCCGAGGTCAACAGCTGATCGCTCGCTGACGTGTGCTTCTTGTTGCTTGCAGGACCTACAGGAGGAGGCCCCCCCCAGCAAGAAAAGCAAACTGGAGTCCTCGTCTCAGGACTTTGAGGAGAGTTAAATGTCGGCGGCCGAGTCGTTACTCTCCCTCCCGTCTCCCTCTCTCTCTCTTCCTCCCTCCCTCCATTAATTCTAGCTGATTTAGGGCTAATGGACCCCCCTCCCCCTCCTCCCTCCCCCACTCCGAACACTCCTCTGCCACAGAGGGAGAATGGATATTACCTCTGTTCACTGGTCCCTCCGTGCTTCCTTCCAGTCCTCCTTCAAACTTTTGCCAAGAGAAGCGGCGAGTCCCGGCTGCCACTCCCCCCTGCAGCCAGCGGGGGGCGCTGTCAGCTCAGCCCCGACCTGCCTCTGCGACTCAGACCGACACCGGGGATCTGAGACGAGGACGAGGTGGATCCCGTTCTCAGGATAACTCGACAAGCTAACCTGCTCTCAGATCAGCGGCTGCGGGGGGTGGGGGGGGGGTGGGGGCCCCCCGGCCTGAGACCACGTCACGTCAATCCTCCCGATTCGCCCCCTGCTAGACTAATGTTCTCTCTTTGTTTAGGAAATGTGTAGGGTTTTTTTCTCAGGAGGGTCAATGCACTGTTACGGTTCGTCACAATCGATCACAGGTAGATCTGCTGCTGTAGTGGACGTCTTTTTTCTCTATCCATGACTCCTTCTCCATTCACCCGTTCTCTAAAGCGAATTAGCTTGTGGTTGGTAGAAGACGACGATGGTACTGGGCGAGATAAACTCCCGGGTTAGTAGCGGAGGCGGGCGTAGCTAGCGTAGGTCCCGGAGGCGTGCCTTCAGTTGCTGCCATCCATCCACGTTTTAGGTCAAGCTGGTTTTGAAATTACGATTCTGGTGCCATGTTTGGTTGTTTTTTTTTTTGTTTTTTGCCTTTATATCCGTCACTAAGTCGTTCAACCCATATTTATATCCAACACACGGCTCAGCAGAAGGAACAGCGCGGGGAAGGTTTGCTTTCTCGCCGGGAGGAAAACGAGAAGATCTTGTTTGAGATCGAGATTCTCCGTGAGCATCCAAAGCCGGATCGGTGAGCCCAGACGGAAACTCCGGGCCCCGAGGGCCGCCTTCCTGCAGGTTTAGCGAGAATCTTCTTAAGCAAACCTGTGCGGAGCTTATTGTCAGCACTGCTTTGCTGCAGCAGGGAAGCATGGTAAACCTGCAGGAAGACGGCCGTCTTTGCCCTAGATGCTAAACCATACACTTATTTTATTCCGGTCATATCCGGTCTGGAGGCGTTTCAGTGTTTTTATATTCGATGTTGCAGCTTTTTCCGGAGCTACTGTTTCCTTCTCTGCTTCCTGCCAGAAAGCAAACACGCGTGCTGTTCCTTTAAATCAGTTGCAGACTGGAACCCGAACACTACCCAGAAGCTGATGAAGTTCTCTTTTCTGGAACTTTCTACCATCATCAACCCTCTTCCATCGGAACCGGACTCAGACTCTCTGTGACTCCTCTGTGTATCACTACTTATTCCGACCCGCTTGTGGTCCAGTTTTTAGCTCAAACGTTTGGTCCCAGTCCTCCTCCAAGGTGCTGTCCGTCGGCTGAATCCACACGCGTGGCATCGAGCTCCCGCTTTCGTTTACTTGAACGTTCCGGTTCGGATTGAGATCAGTTGAATCACAATGACTTCATCACACGTTGGGGCTATTCATCGCGACACAGAATTACTTGATCAGATTTTAACAAATCAGCATTCACATGGATGGAGAGAAAAGAAAAAAAAAAGGTCTCGGTTAGAGGATGGATTAGCATATACCTCATTCCCAGTCCAGCAGAGCTGGAACTTAAAATGCTATCGTATTGACATTAACAGTTATAAACAGCATTACGTACACTCAGTTAAAGTATCTCACTTATGTTGTAGCTTTCACCTGATTGAGCCAATTGCTTATAGTTTGCTCATAACTGTGTGTATAAAGAAAAAGAAAAAAAGAGCTGTGAGATAAAAAAATTTGTTTTTCTTGGGACCATTTTGTTTTTCTTTAGATCTTGTACAGATTTATGGTTTGGTTTGACTTATTTATTCCATCAGTAGTGCTTGGTTTTTACCATGTCCAATGGTTTTGTTTTCTTAATAAAAGCCACAAAATTCTTTACTGTGTGTGTTATTTTTGTGTTTGTTGTAAAGGAAGTTGTTAAATTATTTAACATCGGTTTTGAAGAAGTTGGGGCGCTGTTGGATGTAAACAGAAACTCATCAGGCCACATTTATTCCCAGAATGATATGTTGAGACATTTGACCGTCTCGTGGAAAATATGGGATCATTTGGAATTTAAAACAGTTACAGGATGATGTTCAGCATTGTGTAGCTGCCCCTCTTCTTTTATTCATGCATTTTCTTTAAAATCAGAATCATAATCTGCTCATATTTTCCATGAAACCGTTCCGATATGTTCTAACGGAAATATAATATATTAGGTTGAGATTTGGAAAGAATAAATTTATATTTTTTTTCAGGAATTGAGGTTGAAACTTTAAATATTATTCATTTAAAATTGAGATTTTTCTACAAATCAATATGATAAAAGTGAAAACATGGTTTTGTACATTTTTTTTCTCTTTTTTGTATATTTATTTGAAGAAAAATCTCTCATATGAATATGCAGACCTGTTCTGGTCCAGTTGGGGGGCAGATGGACCCCTATAGGATGTATTTACTTTACTAAACTAGAATTCAGGTTGGGTTCAAATAGAAAGTAGTCCTGGAAGAACTTGGAAAAAAACTAATTTTGACACTAACAAGGGAAAATTAAAGCAACTGTTTCATATTGATCACATTTAGTTTAAAACTGATGTTCAGAACACTGAATTCCCAGATGTGCATGAAGTAGATCTACAAGTCTCAAAATATAGGTGACAGGAAAACTAAATGCATAAATTTGCAAATTTTAATGAAGCAATATTGTAATCACAAAAAAGCATGGGAACTTACCAAATGATGAAAAAGAATGTGAATAAAAAGAATAAATCGTGTTTGTAAATCAGTTTGGATGGTAAACTTGAAAGGTTAATGCAATTTTAACTAAATTAAAAAGCAAAATTTTTCCTTTTAAAGTTAAATTCTTTATTAGCTACCACACCAGGCTGTTTGCATGGCCTAAAAGGTGAGAGGTTGCTCTCATCACACAATCTTACTTTCTAAATAGCCGTTTAGGATTATGTTACTGCAAGATTTCTATGTATGTTTTTTCCTCGTATATATACATACTAGAAGAGCTTCTTTTTTTTTTACAAAATGCTGAATTATGGATTATTTACATGATTTAAAAAAAAAAAAATTCTGTTATTCTTCCTAAATGCATTATTTTTTTAATGGAGCCCAGGAAGGAACAGAAAAATTTTCAAAAAATTCTTGATCACTCAAGCGGATGAGAAAGTATCTGGTGAGAATCACTGCATGAATGAAGTGCAGCTGTTTAAAGAAGAAGTTCACAGGATTTCTTGAACGAAAGCTGGAACTTGGTATAATGTAGTTTTTGTAGCGTAATCCTGTTCAGAAACAGACCACAAGAATTCAAAACTCGTTTTAAGTGTCTTATGGTGATAATATAAAAGAACGCAGAGTAAGCAAAGCTGTAATACTTTTGTTGGCGAGTCCAATCTTATGATAAAGTGCAAGTAATCAAGATAGATCTTTTTTTTTTTTTCCCCTGGAAAAATGATAAATTTTCACACACCTAACTGAAATTGTAGCAACACAAACATAAAAAGAAATCCAGAAAAACAAAACCCAATATGTCTAACATTATGGTGGCAAATCTTAAAATGTATTTTGATATCTAAATAATAAACTATTAAACTGTTTTTGCAAGGGCTGGGATGATATGGTTTCCTCCCAATTAAATTACTTTACGATTTTTAGGGTGCCGATTGAATGTGTGATTCTCGTAATTCTTTGACATTGCAGATTTTTGTGGAGAAAAACAAAATACTTTTCAAAAAACATGTGCTAGTTTTTTTTAATCTTAATTTCAATGAGGAAAAAACAAAGCAAAAAATATTAATAAAAATGAAAAGAAATTACAATTCTTTTTTGCATTTATTTTAAAGGATTGTTTTTAAAAAAGATTTTAAAATTGTGAAATAAAAACTCCCGATATTTAATGATTTAGTAAAAGAAATTGGTTTTAAAATTGTGAAATAAAATTATGACGATATTTGATTTTTCTATTTGATTTTCCAAATTTTTGCAGTGTAATGGTCTAAATTGAAAACAAGAGAGACAATTTTATTAGTATTTAAAGTGGACTGTTTACAATACATAGAAAAACAGTGACATTTTACAACATCAAAATCTGTAAAATGCTTTGAAACCAAACATGTTGTCCAAGCTGTTACAAAACATTACACTAATAATTGGACGCATCACTTATAAAGTACTCGACAATTAAAGGCTTTACAAATGGGCAGTTTTCCCCTGGAGTGCAAACCTCCTTAAATGTCTTATTTACGGGCAGAAAAATAATCTGTAGCACATGTAAAAGCCATCTTTTTGTTCCATGACATTATGTACGTATATGTGCTTGTCGTTAGCATGTACAAAGGGATTTTTTACATCACGTATGATACACGGGAGGATTTAATATCATGTAAACTGTGCTTTGGAACAAGACAAATCAAATACAGGTTGCTACAGAAGGTTAATAAAAGGAAAGTTTGGCATTCCAGGAAAGTTACTTATCCACTCTGTAGATTAAATAAAAGGCCAAAGATAGCAACTCGTTAGCCTAGCCTAGCTAAATCAAAGGCAGCAGATTATGTAAGCCCAGCCAAAGACAATAGCTTTTTTAGGTTAGATTAGGCTAGTTTAGCTTAGCATATCTGAGTTAAAGACAGTGGCTTCTTAGCTTAGCTTAGCGTAACTGAGCTAAAAACACTACCTGCTTAGCTTAGCTGAGCTAAAGACAGTGGCTTCTTAGCTTAGCGTAACTGAGCTAAAAACAGTATCTGCTTCTTAGCCTAGCTTAGTTGAGCTAAAAACAGTAGCTGCTTAGCTTAGATGAGAAAAAGACAGTGGCTTCTTAGTTCAGCTTAACGTAACTGAGCTAAAAACAGTATCTGCTAAGCTTAGCTTAGTTGAGCTAAAAATAGTAGCTGCTTAGCTTAGCAAAAGCTGAAAATTAGTGGCTTCTTAGCTTAGCTTAGCTGAGCTAAAAACAGTAGCTGCTTAGCTTAGCTGAGAAAAAGACAGTGCTTAGATTAGCTTAGCTGAGCGAAAGACAGTGGCTTCTTTGCTTAGCTTAGCTGAGCCAATGACAGTGGCTTTTAGAAACGGCACAAAAGTTAGCTTCTGTCTTTCATGATGTCTATAAAGCTCCTAAATTATAGAAATTGTATTTGAAACAAAGTGTTAAAAAAAGTAAAATTTGCCCTTTTTGTGGTGTTAGTTGCGGTCGGGATAGATTGAGGCTAGCTGCTTCCATTTCCAGACTTTGTGCTAAGCTAAGCTAACTCGATGTAGCTTATTACCATAAAAACATGCAGCATCAAAACTTAAAAAATACATTAAGAAAATACACGAAATAATTGTTATTTAATTGTGTGCTGTATCTAGAAGCTCAACATTTGTGTTAGTAAGATAGAGGGTTGTTTTGTGCCTTTACGTCTCTTTCTGAGTTAAACTATGCAACACATGACATCAAATATGAACCGTGTTTACATTTTTGGTGCAAATTAAACAACTACGTCATAAAGTGATGCATGAGCGTGCTGTTTCGAGTAGAGCAATACTCAGTAATTATTTATCTGGCTTTCCACTTGCATTGCAATATTTATATATAGATAAAGAGTGTTAGAAGTTTAACTCTCAATAAGCACAATTGCCGAAACGTCAAACCACAAGTTTAAAGGGAGGTATAGAATCTTAAAGTGGGAAGTGCAAAATCAAGTTAGTAGCGGCGCCTATAGTTTAATCTGGGTGAGTTTCTGTCACCTACACTACAGCAGTCCTACTACAGACTATGTACTCTTTGAATCAGTGCTAGCTTATTTCCCTGTAAAAACAATCACTGGCTAGTAAAAGTTAAGACAATAACAAAATGAAATAGTTTCATTATCAACAATGTCAGATCATCATTAATTTAAGCGCCATTGTTAGAAAGTATTAACGTGGAGGTGCCCCGGACCTTGGAAACAGTAGCTGATCAAACAAATGGCAAAATATGTGTTTTTGATGCTGTGAAATATTTACAATGAGAGCTTCTGTAGATGTTTACCATCTGATAATGATAAAAAGCTTCTGAGCAGATATTAAATTAACAGGAAAAGCTATGTGTAAAGTTTTTTTTAACTCGATCTCGCTTCGTCTTCAGCATCATCAAACTAAAATTTCCAAGGTCTAGACTGAACTTCACTTATTTTAAAAGACATGGTTTGTGACTTTGTATTCCAAATAGGACGTTTTCCTTCATTATTAATGTTAAGGCCCATTTATGCTCGACGTAGACGACGGATACGCAAACGCACGGAAAGGTTCGTCCATCTTCTGCGTCAATTACACATGTATTTGGTGCGTTTTCTGGCTCCTTGTGCATGCGACGACAGACGCAGAAAACGGAGTAATACCACCGGAAACTGCGGTGGCAGTGTTGAGCATAGTGGGGCAGAAACAAACCAGAGAAGAAGAAGAAGATAAATGGAAAGTGGAAAACCATAAAAGAAGAATAAAGACGGGAAGAAAACATTAGAAGTTGCACAAGCCTTTGAGATAAGGCTCTATAAGTGTTCAGGGCGTGTTTGTGGTTTGAAACAACTTTTTAGCAGCGCTTCAGTATCACAGAGTTAACTATGAACTCAGCACTGCCCCCTAGTTGAGGTCAGCCGTAGCAACACAAAAGACGCATGAAAACGTTTGTACGGACGACCCGTTTGTACGGACGACCCGTTTACGTTCGTCAGGGTTCATAAATGGGCCTTTAGTGTCACTAAGTTGACACGCTGGAACAAGGTCGTCCAAACATCACTGGCAGAATCACCCCGACTGGTTCCCAGACTGAGGAATGTGATGGTAAAGCAGAGTAAAGAGGTGGAGAGAGATTTCCCTTCGGTTGGAACTTTGCTTACGGTTTCTGCATCACTCTGCTGCCAAACAACAAATACAGCCAGGAAACATCACACCATCACATGTGCTCATTTCAGAAACAAACCAAACACGTTAAAAGCTACGAGTGCAGAGGACAGACTGGTTGTTAAAAACATCAATATTGCACCAAAGCGGCATATTTGGACGAAATTTCTGCATTATAATCAGAACAATTCTTCTTGAGAGAAAGGTTTAGATCACAACAGTAGCTACTGGTGATATGCATAAATACAGTATAAAAATACATTATGGAAAACTCTGGGATACTGGGGGAGAGGAGAGAGGGGGGCTGAAATGCTTTAGAAGGTCTGATCATCGTTGCACGACTCGGTGGCGTGTCCGAAAGCCTCGCAGATGTCGCAGTAGGGCCTCTCGTCGGCCGGGTTTCCGTGGTACGTGCTGTGGGGTACCGAGTCCGGGCTCTGAGCCTGAGTGGGGCAGTCCTCTGTGTCGTGGAGGTCGAAGCAGTCGCAGATGTCACAGAACAGACGAGGAGTCGCCTTCTTTTCTTTCCTCAACACACCTTCTTCCAACCTGTGAGACGGAGAGAAAGCAGACACACAAAGTCTGTTTTTTTTTTCCTTTTCTCATTAGATAAAACACAAACCAACAAACAAAACTCCTGTTTTGTTCCTCTAACATGTCTCCCACAACTCTTACAGAGTTCAATATTTTTCAGATATAAAAAATGTTAATTTTACTGCTTTTTTAACTTGAATTTTTTTAATTAATTACAAATATTTGTTTAAATACTTAAGTACAGTTTCTTAATCCAGTGTTGTAATCTCAAAAATGACAGATGGTCTTCAGATTTTTCTATCATCAATGTAATAAAAACAATTAATGACAGAATATATTCTGTTAACAGACCCCAGCCTCAGTTATGCATGATGGAGTTGAGCACAGATCCACTGAGCTTTCAGCCCTGATGCATCATTAGAGGGCAAGTTAATAAAAAATGTATTGTTCAATACAAACGATACAGTGCAACACCCTGTCTTGAACAATTTGATACAATATCAAGTATTGTTGCATATATAAATAAATAAATGAATAAATAAATAAATAGTATTTATATATACTATAGTAAGATATATATAGTATTTATATGTATGCATGATATGTATGATGACCTGATAACAGTCTGTTTAAATGGTCCATAATATCTATAAAGACATGTTGTTGGGTTGTTTTGACCCCAGCACAGTGAATTCTTGCAAATCACATAGGATCCACCAGGAGGAGCCAGAGGTGCAGATTTCTTCCCCATCAGCACACCGACATCATTCATGCACTGTCAGCGTGTTGGAAAACATTGTGCATGAGTCGAACCCAGTCAGGGAACGACGACATGACATGACACAGCAGATCTCACTGCTGCACCGTCTCTTTCTAACTTCATCTTTGCTCAGAAAACAAACTACATGGAATAAATTTGATGATCCAGATCAGACATGAAGTCAAAAACAAGATGAGACGAACCAGATAAAATGACAAACACCTGGAAATGAAAGTTAAAGGCCAGTTTAAAAGTTTGTATCTGGCTGCAGGTTAACGTTTTTTTATAGATGATCTTACTAGGGTTGCAGTGATACCAATACCGCTGTAAAGTACTTGTACTTATTAAATTACCAAGAACCGATACCATTTTATTATGATAATGTTTTCACTCGAAATTTAGTCATGTTGCCATTTTCATTTATAATTTATTTTTTATTCATTTCGCCATCGTTTGTTGCAAAAAGCAGAGAAGAAAATTAAACCTGTCTTCCAACTCATTGCATTTTTTTAATATGGTAGAAGTATCGGTATCGGCAAGTACTCAGATTGAAGTATCGGCATCGTATCGGTTTGGAAAAAATAGGTTTTGTTGCATCGCTAGATTTTACCCGTCTGTGCCGTCGTTGCCGTTGAACTCGGCCAGAGCCAGCTTCTTCAGCTTGATCTTCAGCTCTTCGTTTTTCCGCTGCAGGTCCACGATCACGCTGTTCAGGAAGTTGATCTGATGGGGTCGAACGCACACACCGTCACTTATTTGACACAACACCTGAGGTGAGTCTGGTGACGTCATCAGCTCTGTGGGGTCTCACCTGTCCTTCGGCGAACTCCTTTTCCTCCTTAAGCTGCTCCAGAGCTGCATCGCCTGAGGGCGGAGCCTCCCGGTCTCCTCCCTCCGGGTCCTGCATTCCCATCAGCCTCTGCTCCAGACTGTGAACCCGACTCAGCAGCTGGTCTTTGTCCTTCTGCAGCGTCTCGACGGCGACCTGCAGCGTTTTGGCCGTGGCGTTTTCTCCCCGCAGCACTGCGATCTGCGGCCGCGGAGACGACACAGATCAGTCAGGGTGAAGCGATACATTCCCTGGAATGACGAGTCAGCTGTCCGTACCTCATTCCTCAGGATTTCTAATTCCCGGTCTTTGTCTGAAACCTGGAAGTTTACGTCCTCCTCCACGCCTTCATTACTGATGGTTTCTCTGTTTTAAAAAAAAAAACAATAAATAGATTATAAATAAAACTCTTAAACTTGTCATATTTGATCTGCTCTATAAATAATCGGTTATTTCTGCTCTGCGTTTCCCTCTGAGGTGCCTCTGACTTCATTTCCCGCTTTAAGTCCTTCACTGTCATCCCGCCTCAGTCCTCCATCTTTTATCACTTTTATCAAACACTTTCAACTCGTTTTAAACCCGATTACTGAGCAGAAAGTTTCTGTTTCTGGCACAGAAGCTATTGTCCTTTTTATTTCCAGACTTAAAGTCTTAAAGGGACATACCGTATAACTTTTGACCCAAACAGCAGCATAGAATTGGATGATTTCTGGGTCAATATCAGTGTTGTTTTTGGCAGCCCTTTGAGTTTTAGTCATTTTGACGAAAATACATATTAGTCTTAGTCATATTTAGTCATTTCAGTAAGTTTTAGTTTTAGTCATCTTTTAGTTGAAGAAAAATAAAAAGATTTTAGTCTACTTTTTGACAGTTTTAGGACATAAACAGGAAAAAAAAGTGTATCTGTCTTTAAATAATTGAAATTTTGCTAATTCAGAAACAGATAAAATGATGAAGCTTTGCTGACTTTTTCTAAACTATGCAGATTTTATAAAAAATCCTCACATTTGGCAGTAGCTGTGTAAATAAGAGAGAAAAAAAAACATATTTTTGTTTATATTTGCAGCCGCGGGTTATGATATTATTCTATTATTCTAGCTGTACGGTAAATGCACCAATGTGCTGAGCTTCATGGCACATTTACGATGCATTTTGTTTCTTTCTGATGGATTTTAAGTGATTGTACGCGTGTCTATGGATCATCTTGCCGTGAATGTTTAATTGGACCTAAAGAACGGTCTACTTCAAAATTCCCTGGTTGACATTTCTTTATCAGCCTTTTAATATCGGCTTGACTCTCACTTTTTGAATTATTTGTACTTTTTTCTTTTTATGTACAAAAATTATTTGCATTGATGTATTGTCACTCTCTCACTAAATAAAAATAAAACATTAAAACCTATTTTTCTAATCTAAAAATGATCAAACATGTAAAGCAGACCCTTACCTGGTCTTCATGTCTGGCTGCAGACTGTTGCGGTCCTCATTGAGCTGCAAAGCAAACACAGGAGTATAAAAGTGTTTAATCAGACTAAAGCCTTCTGAGTCTGGAGAGTTTAGTCCCAGCAGGAGCTCAGACTTTTCCACGCCACCATTTGTGGCTTAACAAAGTCGCGATCTATAACAGGATCAAGTTTATGTAACATAAAATCAGCAAAGGTCAGTACCTCGTCAAAATGCTGAGACTTCTGGGAGGCCAGCTTCAGCTCCTCACTGGGAGGAACCAGAGAAAAGAGAGTAGATCTGTTAACATCTTTAAAACAAAATTATGAAGCTAAACGTTCATCAGATCTAATGTCTGTCCATTCAATTATGAGGCTGATTAATGTTGAATAAAACTTGCGTTTGTGTATCGGAGACATGCAGAGATAGGCATGGGAAAATTGAATATTGGGATTTTTAAGATAGTTTTTTGTTGTTAAAAAATCAAATAGCAGGATTTCTTATTTCACAATCTTAAAGTCGCTTTTTAATCTTTTATCTTTTTTCAAATAAATGCAAAAATTTTCAAAAATGTATCTATTATTTTTTATGATTATTTTTATTCATCTTGTTTACTTGTCTTGTTGGTCATTATAGTAGCAGAATCACTGATAAGAAATTACTCAATTAGAATAAATTAATAGCAATTAATTGTTTTGAGCCTGTAATTCCTCGCCAGCCCCAGAAGTCCTTGATGTACACGGGGGAACACAAGTTGGCCTCTGACCATAGACACAATAATTTGATTTATTATATTAGATGAAATTATTATTATTATTTTATAATAATAATAATAAATTTGTTTGTATTGTTTCATGTGTGAATGTGCTGTTCATGCCGTTCAGAATAAATCTTTTATTTAGGAAAATTATTTGCATTTTCTGTTAAGATCTCATAAGGAACCTGTTGATTCAGAGAGAAATTCAGCTTCTCAGAAACATTACCACTTATCAATAATCGATCGATAAGATGAAACAATTATCGTTTAGTGAATTGCTTGATAATTTGCATCCCTAATTAAAATACTAGATTTATTTATCACGATACACCACTTTCAGCATACTCATTTCTTTACACTTTACGATACATGATTCAAGGATTGTGGTGCAACACTGAGCTCATGATGCTTCCAGGGCCACTGATACGTAGCTCACATTTAATATTGAAGTCTGCTTTACATCAACTAACCAGCAGATGGCAGCACTTCTAAATGATCAGTTCAACGGAGCTCCGAGTTATGAATCATGAGGAAGTCGATAGCCTTAAAGACTCGACAAATTCTGAGAGGTGGATCCCACCTCTTACATTACATCTCACAGGCGTGAACTTTTCTGCTCAGTTAGACTCTAAACTCTCCACAAGTTTCTGTGCTTCTCACAGTTCAGGACCACGGACAGCGAATGAAACCGAGGCCTTTTGTTTAAGTCTCTGTGATAAAAACAGTTCTTTAAATCATGTTAACACATTATGAAGATGTTTTTATCGGGAACAAAATCAACATCAACACTGCAGGACCCGAACCTGCCCGCCCAGCTGATCCACACATCATCCAGTGAAAACTTTATTAAATGGTTAATAGCGCAGCATCCTGTACTTCCACTACATGTAACCTTGTCTAATCTAGCTTCTTCTTCTTTCCCACTTTTCACCGTTTACACGATGTTCAGCTGAAATACCCAAACATATACTAACTGGAGATGAAGCTGAATCTTTCCACGCCTCATAGAAAAGGTCTGGAGTTATAAAAGAGGCACTTTATTGCCTACAGAGGTTTTTCCTGTTTGAGGAAATTTGAGGAACACAGGGCTGGGCGATATCAACCAATTTTCACATCTGGATAATTTTTTCCTTAAAAACAATATAAAATATACATCTCGATATAAATTTTTCTGGTGAAGTAAACAGAGAAGTTCAAATTTACATCGTTGAGAGCTAAATGCGCTTTTATTAAGGATCAGAAACACATATGCATTAAAATATTTGACTGAAATATAAGTAGATGTGTATAAAAATAGAAAAGACTTTTCAACAACCATAAAAAGGAAACAGTTGTGCAAAATGCTAAAAAAAGAAAATAAATATTTTTTAACTCAAAACAAGTTAAGTTGATATAAACGATACTCCCTTCTTCTTTATCTTGTGCGACAAAGTCTCGATATATTTGGAAATCTCGATATCTTGCCCAGCTGTTGGAATAACTGAGTTTAGTCCAGTCAACTGAATCTGAAACTCCGTTGGACAAAATTAGTAAATTGATTGTTCCGGATCCCATTCAGGCTCAGTGTTAGAAACATAAAAGCAGTCATGGGAGCTGGAAGCATCACCAGATAACATAAACTGGACGCTGTTACTGGTGCAGACTGAGAACAGGCTGTGTTTTCTGGGAATTTATGGCCCCGGATATTTTTGGAAGCCGGAACCGAACGATTTTCGAGGATACTGAACTCAGTGAGGGTGAGTCTGAGGATCGGTGTCAGAGGAAGAGCTCTGAGGTTGCGTGTGACTAATAACCCGGTCCGAACAGCATCTGGCTGAAACGCTGCATAATTACATTCATCATGCCTCCAGCTGGCAGGCCGAGGACGGAGAGAAGACTTTTTATCTTTATTCTGTATGAAGACGCTCCAGATGAAACGTCACCGCTCTGCCAGAGTCAACATCTCCAATCGGCAGATTAACAAACACAACACAGCTGCTACAACTCAACTCCTGTCTACTTAATTTCTACGAATATTCATGCGTCTGAGGATGCAGCAGACACTCGTGATGCGTTCCAGTTGACTCCTGACAGTAAGTGGCATCTTTACCAGTTTGTTGGCGTTCCAGATGCACCAACTCAAAAAAAAAAAAAAAGTCCAAAACAACTAACTTGTGAGCGTCTACAAATGCTGATAAAACTGATAAATCACAGACGTAAAAACTTGGTCTATTTAAACTCGAGCCAGTTTGAGTTATAACTCAAAACAAATCAAATTGTTTTTATGTAACACATTTCATACAAAAAGCAACACAAAGAGCTTCACAAGTTAAAAACAACAGAAAGTCATTAATATGTAAAATTAAAAAAAAAACACTGCTCTCTTTATCTCTCTTTCTGACACACAAACAAAGACAGACACCCCCTTAAACCCATTTATAAAAACTCTCATACTATATCGTCTGTCTTTAACCGCTGTAAAAATACCTTAAAACTAAAATTAAATTAAAATAAATATTAAAAATAAACCCAGAGATGGAACAGCCACAAGAAAACACTGAATTTTCCTCCATTTATTTAAGAATAAAACAAGCCTAAAAACAGATACATACGAGTGTAAAAGTAAATATAAGACTTCTCAAATAAAGATATAAATAAATAGACTTCAGTAACTATAACAACAAAAGATAAAGAAATAAAACTAAACAAATGAATAAAAAGAATGATAAAAGTAAAACTATACAATAAAAACACATAATATCTTCTAAAAGCTAAGCTAAAGAGGTGTGTCTTGAGCCTGAATAATAAAATAATAATAAACAACGTAATTATAACAACGACCCGCTGGTGTTCATACCGGAGACAAAACAGACACAAAATGTCCCATAAATCATTCTAACCGTATGTAAAACCAGTCTGGATTTGACCTACAGAAGCATGAAACCCCACAAAGCAGAGTGAGCTGCTGCCAGCTGGAAGCACAGAGTGGCGTTGTTTCAGAGACGCTGACGTCACAGCGAGAGACGAGGCAATGCTGGAGCCAGGCGGTCCGAGGAGGAGAGGAGTGATTACATAACAGCAGCAGAGAGAGGAAGGATGGAGGAACACATGCTTGGCACAGGACAGGATGGAGGAGGAAGAGGAGGAGGGTGAACGCAGAAACAAGTGTTAACATGACTCGTCTGCTTTTGGCTTGTTTTAGGCTGCAGACGGGATGATGCTGCGTTTTTCTCAGCGTGTCTGTCGGCATTCAGGCTCCTCCGGGAACAAGTAACATATTAAAACCTACATAATTCAGCCGGTTGGACCCATGTGAGCTGTGACGTCGAGGCTTTGATGACTCAGGGGAAGTAGCTGGATGACGCAAAGACTCAGAAAAACATGTGTGCACGCTCCCATACGAGGTCACATGACAGCTATAAATAGAACACAGCATCGGGCTGGAGAGCACGTAAACAAACACAAGCTAAAAATATTCTACAAAAATCTGGAAAAAGCTTCAAAGATCTGATGCCAACATGATTGTTTCCATGCCAAACGTGTGGAAGACTTTATGATGACTTTTCTTTTCTATCTGCTGTGATCTTTAAGCATCTGCAGGGATTTCCTGCTTTTTAGTGACGTCCGATGCAGCACACACATCTTTATGCTATTTTCTAAGAATTTCCAAGATAAAAAGAATGAATTTATCAGAAATGTTTTTTCCATGGAAGAACCAAATTACACCACTTTTATTTATTAAATCATACTAATGTAATCATTTGTAATCATCATATTATTATTATAATTATCATTACCAACTGGACCAACAACATGATTAATAAACCTGTGGAGCTCTGGGTTGTTGTATTCGAGGAAAAATATCTCATATACAGATGTTTATTAAACTAATCTATTTCTTCATGTTAAAAATTAAACCAAAAACTTTATGATCCTCTGATTTCATTCATTTCCACAGAAAAGCTCTTTGATTATGCAATTCATCAGTTATGTAATCTGGTCTATTCAGTCTGCCTGATTATTATCAGAATGATTAATACAATTATTCTAAAAATAATAATAATCTCACGCCACACTAAAAGCTTTCACATGGTAGCTGTATGTTTGGGATACATTCGTCATTCTGTAGGAAATTATTTATCACATTCATCTGGTCTAATGAGAGGGAAACTTCCAGAAGTTTGTGTTAATTTATCTCATCTCTTTGGGACCAAATTATCACAATTATCCTCAAATATGTGAACAAATGTAAAGGAAAAAACATAAACTTCTGCTTTTTCTGTAGCTTCAACAGCTGATCAGGAGCTGATAATTAATATTGAACATTTCCTACATGAGAAGCAGAGATTAGAATATTCTAATGTTTTCTTTAAGTGGCTGTAAAGCTTAATCCATTTTTTAAGTCATGTGAGACGTTTCAGTGCAGCTTTAGAAGTGTTATATATCATTTTGATCTTTTTTAAAATAAACGTTGATGCACATGAAGGACTAAGGAATGATTTAAACTTGTGGCTCAAGGTTCTTACACAGTTTCTATGTTTATTCTTTTATATCTGATTAGGTGGCCAAGAAATGAAGATTTTAGTTGACATATTTTAAAAGTAAAGCTTCAGGTGTTAGTGTTGTGTTTTAAACTAATTAAATAGCTTTTTAAAGCTTTTTAAAATAAATCTGCCTGATTAAACACAAAAAGCTGGAAATAATTTATAGTTCATGCATAAATAAATAGATTAAAAGAGCTTAAATCTGTCAAATGAACAGAAAAATTGCAGTAAAGTTGCTTGGATGTAGATTGTTAAGCATGTTAATCTTTTCCAGGGTTTAAATGTTTAGAAATGTTTCTTTGGAGGGGTGGGGGGTCCATTGTTACCCCTCCATCAACACAACCACCTAATGGCGTGCTCGGGCTAATTCTGGCTTTTTACGGCATCTCTGGGGACTCTCTGATGGAAACATTTATAACACTCCAGACGTTTTTATGCGTTTCTGAAATTCAGCTTCAGATTTCGTCAGGCCTTTAAATGCAGACTGGAATTTTAATCAGGAGTTAAGCAACGCCGGTGTAATGAACCGAGTCACCTTTACAGGAAAAAACACATCAGTAATCCACGGCGCTTACATTTCCCTGCAGAGGTCTCCGATCCGCCGGCTCTCCGAGCTGCTCCGCTCCTTCGACAGGCTCAGCTCTTCCTGGTATTTGGAGTTCTGCTGTTTCAGAGCCTCCAGCTAGAGAGGAGAGACGGATGGAGAGAGAAGAAAGTCCGGTTATAACTCTGTTTACATGTTCAGTCATGATCTTTAACAGCACCGACATTTGCATTTCATTAAATTATGCAACAATAGAGAATCTTAAATGTTTTTTAGGCTAAATGTAAATTATGGGGACATTCCACCCTAACCTTTTACCATTGTATGGATTCAGGTTTTGGACTCTTATCCATCTGCTTTGCTTTTGTCTCTGTAAATGTTCTTTACAGCCTTTTATGCCATTATAATCTGTTGGAACAACACGGAAGCTACGCTGACTATGAATAACAGTAATTAGTCTGACTCGGCCCGCAGACTTCAGTAACAACAGAAACTTTATTGTCATTGTTGCATAAACAGTCGAGCAGCTCTGGATTAGCAGAATGTTCCAGAAAGCTGCTCGGATCAGACACACAGAAATGTAAACAGACGGAGGGCGGCTGCATCTTATGTGGAGACAGATGTGAAAGTATTCTAACCTTGTGTCATACATGAGCATACCAGAGAGGTTTAGCGTAATGATAAAATACATGTGATAATGGACGGATAAATTATTAAATATTCAAGTTTCAGCAAAGAGATCAGCCTGTTAAAATATCAAATATATCAATAATAAATACTGATATAAATAGGAGCAGGAATACATATAAAAATAATGTAATATTGTGCAAGGACCATTTATAAATTGAATAAAACAAGCGTGTTTGGTGAGCATTAACCTAACTTTCCTCAAACACATCCAAGTTAATTTCCAGCCCTGATAACTAAATATTAATCATGGCCTTTTTTTAGGAAATTTTGGAAATGGAATAAGTAACATGTGATTAGATTTTGGGGATGATCTGGATCCAGGATATTTTTAAGTAGTCTTTCCAGGTGCAAACATCTGTGAACTTTGTCACATCCAGGTCTTTCTGGTGTAAAGTGTAACACCGCTTGATAAACAGCGTCCATCCTCGTAGATTTTCTTTGTTTTTCAGAAAGCTTCCTTTAAATCTGGTGAAAAGTTGTGGTTTGTTGTTCTACAGACAACAAAATATCATTCTTCCAACTAATGAAAAGTTACAGAAGCCCAGAAAACTTGAAAACTATCGATGCTGGCGGGACACCTTGGTGTCTTTCCAAATGTTCAGATCATTCAGTGATGAGGGAAACTTCAAACTATGAGACAAAAAAACTAAAAATACAACCACTGCAGACAGAAAGACTTGGTAGGGGTCCTGCTCTCTGAGTGCTTCAACACATCAGCAGTTTGTTAATGATCTGATCTTAATGAAGCAGTTCCTCCTGCTGAGATCGTACTGCTTCTCCATCTCTTCCCTTCAGTCAAATAAAACCAAATCTAAGCAGCAACCATGGCCGTAAACAGAAGAAATGGGAGGCGCTCCCGTCCCAGCATGCAGCATGGGGGGGAAGAGATCTGCACAGCAGCTGCAGTAACAACCAGAAATGCTGCTAGATCACTAGGAAAGGACGAAACTGAAGGATGAAGTTCTACATAAGTTATCTAGAGGCATGAAAGCTGACTTCTAACAGAAATTACCTTTATTTATAGTGCTGATTCATGAAAAACATGCTTCATGAATTAGAAATAAATACAGATAAAATCATACCTCTAGTTTCTTTCATCGACAGATTATCTTATAAAATGTCAGCAAGTTGCTCATTTTGCCACCAGAAAATAAAAATGCTGACTCTGACATGTTACTGAACAGAAACTGGAACCATCTAGTCCCTGAGCCTGATTACATTTTTAAGTAATCCTAAAGTTATTTGCAGGAAAAAAATATTCTTAATGCTTAGATGTGTTGCAAAGATTCAACGCAGAAATAAAAAAAATCCAGCATGTTCATGAACAGAAAAGCTGCTGTTAATGCTGAACTCTTCCTCATTAATAATATTATTAATAACATTAATAACAACACATCATTATTATTATCATAATTATTATCATAATAATAACATTATTATAATTATTAAAATCAATATTTATCATCATCATCATCATCATCACCATCATTATTATCATAATTATTATTAGTAGTAATAATATTATTATTTATAATAATAATTATAATAATAATAACCAACTGTGAATTAAAGTCCAGAAACCTTTGATGCTTCCACTTCAGCTTAAAAAAACTTCTAGTTTTTGGACTGAATCGGACGTCTGGGAGTCCAAACTTATTATGAAACCGTTCCTGTCACCTCATAGTACGCCTGCAAATCTGCAGCTCTAAAACATAAAGAGATGATAATAAATTAACACAAAAGCTTTTTAAATAAGCATGTTTGCTGCAGACTAAAATAAAAAAGCTCTCATGGAAGCTTCCGTTTGCACTTTAACACGCTGTAAAGCTCCACACCAGCTGCCTTCTGAAAAGCGAGGTCTGGTGAACGCAGCATGCACGTAAACATGAATGAAAGCGTACAAACACGTTTGATGCACAGTTGGATCTTTAACCTGTGAGCGAGTCGTTGACCTGCTGGCATCCTACCTGGCAGCGAGGCGAGTAGATGCTGCTGGAATAACCCTGGTGCAGAGCGGCTATGTCCATTCCTCACCCAGCAAACTGCTGCTGATCTTTACTGGAACAGCAGCGGTGTTGTTCCTCTGCCTCCGCTCTATCTGTGACCCGCAGCGCCGAACACAAGCCGAGCATCAATAAAGCATCAGCTCTCATCTCCTGCCGTGCTGGGCTGCTCCCCTCCTCTCTCACTGCCTTGCACGTCCATTATGTAAGCCAGATTAGGCTCCTCCCCCTCCTCACCCCCCGCCTCCCTGCAGCATGAGCACGCTCCCCAGAATTTCACGGTGCATGCCTGCACTTCTCAGAGAGGCTGTGTGAACCGAGTAAAGCTGGAGCAAGCTGTGGGAGATCCTGAACGGTGAACATTGTAGAGGAAGGAAGTCGCGGAGGAAGTTTTGATGCTGCAGACACACCTTTATGTTCCTGTCTGATAAACGGGGAAACGTGACGACAGATCAGACTTCCAGGTTTTTACGTTTGTTCTGGAAGTAAACTGATTATTAGAAATAATTAATCACACCGCGGCCTTCTCCCTTCCTTCCTTGACCTTGGAGGGGAGCATCGTGACTTTTAGGAAAGCTTCGCTACTTCCTGCATCAACAAACCACTTCTGGCCTTTGTTGTTTCTTGTCTTTATAACTAATTAATTTATAGTATTAATTTATTTGCTTATTTTTAAAATTATTCATCTTTATTTACTAAAGCTTTAAATAAATCAATAAATCTGTTGTTGGAGCCATAATCCAACTTTTTGTTTCTTGTTTTATTTTTTGTTTATTTATTTTGTTTCATGATGTTTATGACCATATTTTAATATGACGTCTTTAAGTTGATTAGTTGGAGGTGCATAACACCGGAAAGGCATATAGGTGAGCCCAGGTAAGGTGCAGGAGCTGGTTGAATGGGAGGAGAAACAGTTTTTTCACTGTGTCAATGACAGCTTAGGATGACGTGGCATTAACTATTTTGGTGTTTTGGAAGTTGGGATTCTGTAAATGTATTAAACTATGAACTGAAACCTACAAGGAGAAGATGAAAGATATAAAGGAGTCATTGCACTCAAAAGTATGCAACATGTTGGACATTTATTTTGTAAAAGTTGTTGCAAGAGCAGGCTGAATTAGTCTGAATTAGTTCTTTCCACTCACCCCCCAAAGCCAAATGTACAGTCCTTATTGGAAGACTTAACATCTGTTAAAAACCAAAATAAACCAAAGGTTTATATGCAGTTTCTTGATGGAAATATGGTTCATGATTTAATTTTTTCACATGCTCTGGAGTTAAGAAAGCAAACTAAAAATCACAAAAACATGCAATATCAAAGAATCGCAATTTAGATTGAATTGGCACACAAAAATTGGAAATGGTGCAGACTTTAGGTTTTATTGTAGATTTCAATGCATCTTCTGCCATTTAAAGCACATTGAACCTGCCTTGCAGAACTTTTCCACTGTGGCACCTCCTTACAACGGCTAATCCAACACACGACTTCATCCTGGCTCTTCTCTAAGATATTTTTCACCAGTAAAACTATTCTGTTCCGCTCTGTCACTTTTTCTTTTTTTAATCAGATTATATCTTCCTGTATTTCTTTGATGAATCAGTTATGTTGTATATTTAAAATGACCACTGTGTTGTCATCCAGTTGCTGGAGGAAAAAGAAGTGAAGAGTTGTTTCACGGCCTCAGGATGCTGCAGGACAACGGTTACTCCAGGGATGTACATAATAAATATCCATTAGACATTAAGACAAGTCATAAACGCTGAGATTCAAGGTTAGAAATGTATGTAGTGTTGCTCTAACTCTTGGGTCCACCATGTTTGATTCCTTTTTGTCACGAATAACCTGCATTTATATCTTGAGTTGTGTCAAAATAAAGTCTACTACTGGTTAGGATGCAGGCTGAAAACAAGCTGCTTAATTAGGAAAAAAACTCAGTGGCTGATCTTAAACATCCAGGCTGTTTTCTGCAAACCTCAAAAGTTTATTCTTTCTATTCTTCTTTAAAGAGTTATTTAAATGGCTGTATTGTTGTTTCTTTTTGTGTCAAAAAGAAATAATAGAAAAATTTACGTATTTAAGTAAAATGGGGGCCTGGATTTAGAAAATAAATCCCAGCTTCCTGTCTGAAATCCACAAAGTCAACCAGCAAATGAACGACACAAAGAGGAAAAGCAAACAAATAGAGACCAACATGAGCGACAAAGCACAGTTGTTCATGCTCCGTCTTTTTCTCCAACTTCCCACCAGATCAGAAACAAACTAGAACGTTAACACAAATATGTTGTTTTAAAAAGGAGACGCAGCATTTTGCCGGCGGATAGTGAAACGGGTGTCTGCAGACCCAACAAACGAAGGAGAATTCCCGGGTCAGCTGTGATTAAAGCAATGCTCTGTTCAGCACACAGATGCAGCAGCAGCTCTCTGACATGTGCAGGATTACATCACATCCTCCCGGTCAGAGCCGGTGGAGAGAAGAGGCAGATGTCAGAGCGTTCCTGCAGAATTATGCTCAGCATCGCTGCTTTTCCTGCAGCCAAAAGCACTTTAAGCATACAGTCTGACTACAAACAGCTCATGTTGTATCACTGACTTCAAACAGCTCTAACTTCCACGTGCATCTATTGATTTTTCTTTTTTGTGTCAGTGAGTTTGCTGCCAGATGCATCCGGTGGAGCAACGTCCAAAATGTCATTGCAGCTCATATCCGGTGCCACAGAAAGCCGCTGATTGCAGCTGTGACTGTATTTAGGAGGAATTTATTGTGGATGCAGATTAAAATAATGAAGTGTTCACAGCTGAAGTTATGTAACACCGAAATGACTAATACTGGAACTTTAATGCAACAGAGAAAACCCTGAGAATCTGCTGATTCTACTGTACTCCAGGTGAATTTCCTCTGACACAGTAACATGTTTTATTTCTGACAGTTATGTAATAATCTCACATGTACATGTACGTACATAAAGCCCTTGTATGGTTTCCCAGCTGCACAAAGAAAAACCCTCCAGAGAATCATAAAGACTGTCCAGAGCATCATCAAATGTCTTCTCACAAAGGCCAGAAACATTTAAAAGACTCCTCACACTGCTTATAAATTGTTCCAACTACAGTAGTGCCATCAGAGATCAGACAGAGGACAAAAAGACGGAAACGCAGCTTTAATCTGCAGCCATCAGGACATTAAATGCCACTTAGCCCCTTGATTTATCTTTAATAATGCATTTAAATGCATTAGTGAAGGAGTTTACCCCAGTGCATATTCATTTATTGTCTTACTAGGGATGCAAACAGTTAATCGAATATTAATCGTTGATAAGAAACTACTCTTTTAAAATAAATAAACTGCAATTAAACATTTTGAGCCTGCAATTCCTTGCCAGCCCACATGAGGGCGTACTTGAAGCCAGAAGTCAAAAGATAAGTTCTCCTCTGACCAGACATAATAAATTAATTGATTATATTAGATTAAATTTATAGTATTATTAATAAGACTTATAATACTAATAATAACATTATCTTTGATTGCATTGTGTGAATGTGTTGTTCCTGCTGATAAGAATAAATATTTTATTAAGGAATATGATTTTCTCTTCAGATAGCATTTTTGTAGAAAGGAAACTGTTGATTCAGAGAAATTCAGCTTTCTAGAAAAATTGCAGCTTATCAATTAATTGATCATCAATCAGTAAGATGAAACAATTATTGATTAATTAATTACTTGATCATTTGCATCCCTATGTCTTACCTTTTTATAACTTTTGGTACGTATCCTTTATTATTTATTAATGTAAATATAGTTTGATTGTCATCACTGAAATCCTGAAGCTCAAATTTATTTTTAGCTTTTCATTCATTTAATACTGTAGCTTTTTTTTACATTGTTACCAGAGCAGAGCTCAATTCCAATGGGGATTTTAATATTACTTTTGATTATTTTGTTGCCATACTCTGTTTTCTTGACATCAACACACAAATAAAACTTAACAGAAAAGGTGTTTTCATGTTATTTTATGCATTTGCAGCGTTGTGAAACAAAAACATAACTGTGATAATCGTAAAAATGTGATTTTTTTCTCAAACAATAATGGTACCTAGAAAATGTATAATTGTGACATCCCTACCGTATCATATCATTGAATCTAAGCCCGCAAGCCGTAACTAATGAGCAGGATAAAGTGTTTTACTGCCGCATAACAGTTATCAAACACAATAATGTTTATGTTTGCTCTCCATCTCCGGCACTAATCTCCAGTCCAGGCTCTGAATGAGCACCATCTGGAGCCACAGTCCTGACAGAGTGGAGATAAATGAGCAGAAAGCTAGCGAGAGGGCACCAGAGAGCCGCAGGCCAACTCCTCTCTAACCGCGTTGTGTTAGAGGAAATGATAAAACCATCGTGTTACAGAAAGCTGAGCGAGTCAGAGGCTGCTTTGCTTCATGCATGGCTGATTAAATGTCACGACTGGGATGGACTTGTCCCCGACATGAGCTGCCCGTGCAGGAATCCTGATGTGAATACGCAACAAAAACCCTGCAGGCTGCTGAGAACGAACTGTTGTAGGTACATGTGCAACCCTTTCACACAACTGTGGAGGCACAGAGCTAATTACATACAGGTGAATGGAAAGATCTCTGCTGAAAGTGCAGCACAGCTGGATGGGAAAGGCATCATGTTGCTTCATGTTTAAATGTTCAATAAAGACATTTTCTCCCTCCACGGAGTTCCACAAAGTTAATAAAATGATTAATAATTACCAGCTGAAAATCTGAACCTTCTTTAGTTTGTTTTGGTTTAGAAACAACTCAGTTTCTTCTAATAATAATTCTTTAGACATCATCATTAGCTGCATATTTAACTAATGAGAACAGAGCTGAACAGCAGGAGGAAAAAAACTGGGAGAGGATGAGACTTCCCAGTAGGGCTGGGTGATATGAACCAATTTTTTTATCTTGATCATTTTATCCTTAATCACAATAAACAATATGTATCTCAACATAAATTTTTTGGGTCAAGTAAACAAAGAAATGGTTCAAATTTACAGCCCTGAGACGTAAATGCACTTTATAAGGATCAGAAGCACATTTTTATTAAAATATTTGTCTGAAATTAAAGTAGATGTGTATCAAAATAATAAAAAGTACTTCTCAATGACCATAACAAGGACACAGTTGTGCAAAATGCTACAAAAAGAGATATTTTAACTCAAAACAAGCTAACTCAACTTATTTTATATCTTGTGTGACAGCCAAGATATATCTAAAAATCTCAATATATTGACCAGCTCTACTTCCCAGTTGAAAAACAAAAACTTTGTGCTCACCTGCGTCTCCAGAGCCGCCTTCTCATTGGTCAGCTGCTCCAGCAACTGAGCCGTCCTCTCCGATTTCTCTGTAACCTGAAAAAATGATGCAGAATCTCTGAGTTTACTCCTTCTGCACTGATGTGTGAAAACACACATGGCTGGTTAAGATACAGTTATTCTCCAACTCAAGTTGCTGATTTTAGTTTTATTTGTTTTATATGATCACCCTGCAGAATATTTATAAACACACACTCTTTATGGAATTATTATTATTTATATTTAATGTTTCCTGTGAAGATGAAATGTATGAGCAGGATATTTAAAAGTCAGGGGAAACACAGCGTAAAAACAATTTTCATATTATCCCATTATAAAGCCTCATATTTGTTTGTCTAGCAAGCGCGTTGCAACATTTGCATCCACCTGAACAAGATTAGAGCTTTAACAGCCCACTTGGAACCTGCGGTGGACAAGATATCAGACAAAATCGATAAAACATCTCAAATGAACAAAACATTGAACACAAAAACACAAAACTGAATTTGAATATACAAAAAAAAAAGTAGAATCTTCCACCGATTCCTGACGGAGCGGCTGAAAGGCCATCCAAACCGCTAACATCTAAAATCAAGTCCAAAATCTATCAAGAGATAAACTCTTAAACAAATAAATCTTTCTACAAGTTTTTAAAACTGCAACTCTCCTGCTTGACTTGTAACAAGTTTTATGGAGCAACAGAGGCGTGAAAGTTCTGGCTGTAGGGAAAATAAAGAAAAAGTGTGCTTTCGATGCAGAAACCAACACCTGGACTTTGTGCACCTGCAGCTGAAAGACTGACGCATGCAGAAACACAGGCTGTTGCAAATGTGGAGCATGAATATTAAATGAGCTGAAGTTTGAGTTTAATGTAACATCAGATATGTCCTGCAGCCAGAGTCGCTGTGAGCAAATAATCCATGTTTTTTTATGATTTTACAAGTGAAACCTGAGCTTAAGACTTGACATCTCTTCTGTTGTGGTCCATCTCACTTCATGTTTCCTGTACTTTTTTTTCTGCATTGTCTCTTTAGTATGAGTTAAAAATACACAAAAACATTCTGCATTAAGCTTATAATTCACTGCTTTTTACGACTCATAGAAATGGCCAATGCCTGGACCAATAACAGCTCAATAAAATTTGCATTATAGCTTAATAACGCTGTCAAATAAATCATACAAACCATCAAACCACATCAAAACAAAGCCTGATGGAGCCTGATGGGTCTAAAATGTTAAACTACGAAGAAATGATACAACAAGAGGGAAATGTGGGTTTTTTGTTTTATTTGAATAATCTGAGAATACATTACTAAGTAATTAATTTTTCTAAAACCACGGCTGTATTTTCCATCCAGTAACCCAGTAGTTCCCAAACTGTTTACCTTGAGGACCCCCTTCATGCACCCTGCCCCACCCCGTGCTAGTTAGTTAGTTAGTTTTACACTTTCATTAGCGAGATTCTCTCCATTAATACCGGATTCTGAAGTCCAGTTGTATGTGTATATGTATGTGTATGTATGTATGTATATGTTTAAATTTGTAAATACTGAACCAGGACTAATACAGTACTGTTGAATGTCTGCTCCTCACTCCACTCACTCCAGCCACTTCATATTTATATTTATATTTGGAACATTCTACTTAAGTCTATTTCTATTATTTTCTTCTTTTAGCCTTCCTTGGTTTAGTTATTTTTAATGCCTTTTTAATGCTTTTATGCTGTCTTATTATACTACTTATGCTGTCCTTCGAAACATAATGCAACGTTGCTCAGATTGCACCTTAATTGCCTCTTGGGGATAAATAAAGTTATTCTGATTCTGATTCTGTACAGCTGTGATACTCTTTTATCCAAGATGGCATCTTAGAATAGTGCTAGCAGACATTTTTATATGATTACCAAAGTATCTGCTGACGTTTGAGCCATTTCTTTCCATTCAGAAACCACCTCTAGTAAAAGGAAATTTCATCAACCAGATTATGCAAGTCCATAATGGGCTGATGTCTGTAGTTCTGGCTGTTTTTTTAAAAGCAGCTGGGGTATCGTAGGTAGCCGTAGGTGGAGGTCCAGGTGCATGGTGAAACAAAGAAAAATCCTTTAAATGTACACTTTGAGTGATTGTGTAGCCTTGAGGCAGATACAGAACAAGCATTCAATTAGGGTCAGGACTAGTTTCTCAGGACACTGGTAAAGGAAAGCAATACATTTTAGATAGAACTGATGGGTTTGTTTCTTCTTTTTCTTTTTAAAAAGAGCCTAGTTTCAGCCCCTTGTCCAGGAAACCCCCTCCTCCTTGACAAGGACAGTTGTTTACAGTAGAGGGAAAAGTATTCAAGAGCTCTATGGCACAGATTTCCTCTCGTGTATTCCTTGTGATTAATCTGCAAGGGATGGTCTGCCAGTTGTCCCATTTTCTTTTAGTCGCCCCCCCCCCCCCCTTTTTATGCAGTATATTTTTCTTTGTCAAATTTAGTGTGTTCAAAAA
>JAVQJG010128099.1:0-17833 GCA_036024015.1 Craterocephalus amniculus | reverse complement strand
AAATGTAAATTTGTTTTTCAAAATGTAAATTTGTTTCCTAAAATGTAAATTTGTTTCTGAAAATGTATATTTGTTTCCTAAATTCTTAATTTGTTTTTTGAAATGTTATGTTGTTCTTGAATTTTTAAATGTGTTTTCTATATGTAAATTTGTTTTGCACTTCTCAGCCACCGTAGGAACCCAACCGGCCAAAACATTAAGACCACAGACAGCCCATCATGTTGCAGACGAAACACAGACAGCATGTCCAGCTACTGCCTACAGAAAGCTGGAAACTACCACGGCCTCCATGAACTCAGTCTGAGGTCGCTTGCCTCCAAACTGAGACAGAATCTGATGGATTTCTGGGAATCTGATTAAAGTGTCCCACCTCTGGGAAAGTTGCTACAGCTAGTCTTTTCCTGAGGAAACAAACATGAAGCCAGCTGAACCAAAGCTGCCATAGTAGTAGTGTGACGCTTCCGAACATGGAGAAATAAATATACTTATTACAGACGATGGAGGATAACCTGATGAGACGACATCAAAATAAGCTCAGTTTCATGAACTGGAAAAAGATTTTTAAGTTACAATGTTTGTTTATACTCTGTGAGTACAAACTCGAGGTATTTACAGGAGGAATTCATTTCCAGTAGCAGAGGCAATAAAAGCTGCTAGTTTGATCAGTTTTTAGGCTGAGCTGCTCCACAATAAAACTATTTATATATAAAGAAATAAAAGCATTTGCACTGGATTCCACCTTAGCTGCTTCACTGTTTCCAGCCGCTCCCACAGACCGTCCTGTTACCACAGGTTTGGAAACATGTCGGGACTCGACAGCAGAGTGTAGCCGTCACATGACAAGTAGATGCCGATGGGAAGGAAGTGAAGTATGTCTGAAGTGAGGGGGTTTGTTAAACTGTGGACACTGCAGGTTTGAAAAGCAGATGCTATCAAACTGTTACATCTGAAATGGTCGGTTTACTTTTACACAACATGACCTGCACATAATAAACTCTTCAGCTACTTCTCCCACTAAAAATGAGATGTTCTGTTTTTTCGGCAAAAATCGCAACAAATCCTGTAGGATGTGTTTATTCCTTAACAGGAGATGTGTGATGTTGGGTACGTGAATAATTTAGTTTCTTCTTTTTTTCTTGAGCAACTTCATCACAGCATCAAAAGTTAATTATTGGACTATTAAAAGCCAACATTGAACATCCCCAGTCTGAATTCTGGATCAGACGCAGTGACACATCGATTAAATGGTTCAGCTCTACTTCCCACCTTTCTTGAACTCCTCCAGCATGGCGTCCAGCTTGGTGTCGTTGAAGACAAAGTGCAGCGGGTGGTTGTAGAACTTGGTGATGGTCGTCATGGGGGTGCAGTCGTCCGGGTCCACCAACGCCAAGTCTTTCACATAAAGGATTTCCACGATGTTAGACCTGGAAGAAACACACACGGCAGGATTTTTTTTAGACAGTCTGGCTCCAGGATCAAAGGGAGGAAGTAGGTAAAATCAACAGTCCAGGATTTTCTTTAAGGGGGAATATTTTCCATACTTGATCCTTGTTCAATCCATGCAGTCTGAAACTGGAAAACTGGTCCGAAGTATAACCTCTTTCTCCAGAACTCAACACACGGGCTGAGACGATATGCTTTCCTCCCGATTAGATTCTTTTACGATTTTTCGGGTGCCGATTTGATTTCAATTGCGATTATTACGATTCTTCTATATTGCAGATTTTTTGGAGAAAAACAAAAAATTATACAAAAATCTTTTAGCTAGGTTATTTTTTGTATTATTTCATTTAGGGAAAAGCAACACAACTACAAATAATAATAAGACGTAATAAATTAATTATTTAATTAAAAAATTTAAATTAGCAAATATTTTTAATACTTTCTTTGTATTTATTAGGTAAAAGGTAGATTCTTTAAAAAAAACTATTTTAAAATAGCTAAATAAAAAATCCTGATATTTGATTTTTTTAAACAAAAATTTGATTTTGATCAGACTCCAAGACAAGATCTTTTACGTCTTCATTTCTTCTTTCCTGCCAATGGTCCAGATAATTTTGATCGGGATTCAAAGTTAACAGAAAGGTCAAACAGTAACAGCTTCTGTGAGAAATCGTTATGGAAAGTTTAAACATTGAACTGATCCGTTTTCGCCCTCCCAGCAGCAGAAAACCCACTTTTATAATCATTACGTGCTTTTCCACGGACTCGTCTTCCCAAATCGTCTGAGCCAGGCTACCCCAAAGGTTTACTCTTTTAAGCTGTTCTTATGTAAAATATAGCAAAGGAAAAATGAAGTTTTGTGTATAATGAGCAGCAGGCATGCAATGCACCCCACAGTTTAATGCAACAAGTTATTCAGAGATTTTCAACGACATCAAACATCAGCTTGAGTTGTTAAGTCTGAAGAAAGAGTCAGACCACAGAAAACGACCCAACCGGCCCGCTTTTCTATCTGCAGCAAGTGAACCAAACATTACACAGTATTATAATACGCACTGCAAACATCAGGAGTTTGCTGCTTTTAATCTGAATTTGTCAAGATGAAGAGTTGAGACATGATGCAGCATTTTCATGTCCAATGAAGTGTCCACATACGGTTCTTCTCCATTTTAAGTGGTTAACTGTGGTCTTAAGACGATCATATAAGTTATTAATCAATCTTAAAAAGCAACTAAATCGAAGTTTTTTCTTTAAGAGTCAAGAAAAAGTTAAAAACTTTCCAAGAATATTTTATGAAACTAAAGAAAATCCCCCCAAAATCTACCAACGATTATTTTTAAAATTATGTTTTCAAAGCATCTGTTTCATAGATTTAACTTCCTGCTTATCTGCACAGCTTCATGTGCAAAGAACAAGAAGAGGAGGAAACTAAACGGAAACAAATATTTTTCTAGATAAATTTTCCACTTAGACCCAGCTGCTATTCTAAGCTTTAAATCAGTTTTGCATACAGTCGCTGCAGTTTTCCAAAAAGCTGCCTGACTAAATGTGCACCAATCAGGCGTTATCTAACCCCAGACTACAGCATCCCCTGCTGAGTGGATGTTTAAAATCTGTATAAAACTTAATGTTCTTGGAATTAATTTGCATATTTTATGCAACAATAGTGACAAAAGTTGTTAGGGTGTTTTTAAAGTTTTCAACCTATTGAATGTATTGACAGATGTTTTAATAAAATGGCTTTAAATAAAAATGTTTTTCCACATTATTTATAAAGATCTTAATATACAATTTGAGGAAAAAAGTAACATTGAAATATTTCCAAACACACAGAAACCTCTGACTCTTATCTGATTTTATGTTTATGTTTTTGAGTACCCAAGAAAATTCATTCCCACCACCTTCACAACAAACTACAGTTGTTTTATAAAGTCATGTGAGCGTCACGTTGCTGCCCCCACCTCTCCTCCTCGTAGATGGGCACCCGGGTGTATCCGCTCTGCATGATCTCAGACATGGTGGAGAAGTCGAGGACGGCCGAGCTGGGCAGCATGAAGCAGTCCTTCAGGGGAGTCAGGATGTCCTCCACCGTCTTAGAGCGAAGCATCCCGCGGCTGAACTCCTCCTTCACGAACTCACTGTGAGCGAACAACACGGACTACGGTCAGCCATCAAACCCAGAGTCCGATCTTTACACTTAGGATCGAGTCAAGATGAAAACCTTCAGAGACTCACAGGACTCAAGATGCTTTTTTAATTCTTGGACATCGCAGATCTTTTAAAACAAAACCAAGACAAGCTACTGTAACAAGTCTGAGCCAGGTCTCGAGTCTTTTGGGCCAGTTTTAGTCAAGTCAAAAACCTTTATAACAGCGAACACTCCAAATGCAAGCCTTAAAGGCTCATTGTGTAACAAAACCAAATGTCAATATATCATTAGAACTGTTTTACTACAATAACTTTTATTTTTCATTCTCTGAATGAACCACTGATGAATGAGCCGTACCGTTCCATTAAAGAAAAGGCTAAATTCTTAATAGTAATTCAAATAAGTGGAGACTGAAAGAATAATAATGAATAAAAATTTGCTAAATTATAATTTGGTGTAATAAAACACTGTTTTAATTTCATTAGAAAAAAAACATTAAAATAAAAATCAAACAAACAAAGCTGTCCTGGGCCTATGAAAGCACCTTGTTGATATGCAGGGGGCCAGAATACCTGTGGACAGTAATAGATGTCTGATGGAGAGTTCCAGAAAACAGCTGACTGCAATGATGGCCTCAAAGGATTATTCAGCTAAATATTATAATAATAATAATTTCTCATATTTCTTGCCGTTTTTTTAAAACATTTTTCCATTGAACTGCAATTTAAAAACAATGTCATGATATAAATTAAATATTGTTTACAATAATGAGTGACATATTCTAATTTCTCATATTTTTTGCTTGATTTTTAAGAATATTTCTATTGAATCAGAATTCAAAAACAGTGTCAGAATTTTCATAAAATTTTTATTTATCATTACTTTTTGTCAGTTTCCACTTATTTCAGTGACAGCTGCCGTTCATTGAAGTTACAGGAACTACACGGAAAATTAAAATATTCTTAAAAAATGCTGCATTTCTCTAACTTAACTTCAAAGATGAAATGTGCAAATATAGACAAATAGTATGCAAATCAATATATTTTAGCTTTTATTGTTAAGATTTTGCTGATCAGGATTTGAAGCTTCAGAAAACCTCTAATTAAAAAAACTCAGAAAATTTGAATATTGCTTGAAATCAATAAAAAATTGATTTTAAATACAAAATGTCATGCATCTGAAAGTCAGTTCACCTTTTCTGTTGAATTGCCTGTATAAAACAACTTTTCCAGCATATTCTATTTTTCAGAAAGTACTTCTGAGCTGAAGTCTGCAGACCTGTATGGTAAACTGGTTCTTTCTTTACCTGTAAGGGTCATTCACACTGGTGCGGATCATCTCCATGGCCCTCTCCCTTATCCCGCAGGTGCTGATGTCCCTCCTGAGTCCCAGGTCCAGGATCAGTCCCAGGGGGCAGGACAGGGGACAGGTGAACAGCATGCACACCTGGGCCAGCCAGGTGAGCCCGGGCGCCAGCTGGAAGCCATAACCGGAGCACAGGATGTGAGGAGCCAGCTCGGCCAGGAAGAAGATGAGGAAGCCGCTGGTGAACACGGCGGAGACGATGGAGCCCAGCGCACGGTACAGGAGCACGCCCAGGACAGAGTGTCCCAGCGCACACAGGAACAGCAGCGAGCACGTCTGTGTGGAGAAGACATATGAGAAGAAAACACAACCTTCCCTCATCTCTCCTTGGGCTCAAAAAATTCTACATATATCCTAGTTAAATGATGTAGGCCACACCATCCTGCCATGGCATGTTTTGTATGGTTTTTGATTCTGTTTTTTTTTTTATTTGGTTATTCTGTTATTTGGTTTAGTATTAACTGTCTACATGTTCATATTATTGGTTGGTTTCTTTTATTAATTTGTTGGTTTAGTGATTTGATGTGTATCTATAACATTGGGTTTATGTTTATGATGTACATGTATGTGTTATACAATTAAATTAAAAAACAAAAACAAATGGTGAGCAACTATTTTGTTAAAGCTAATCATGTTGGAATTTTCACTGGAATATGCTATCTTTTTAGGAAAATATTAAATCTATTTATTTGTCTGTATGTATTTGCAAATATGAGTTTTTTTCAAGTAGTCAGATGTTTGTTGTTCCCAAAAGTGAAATTGAAGCAACATTTAAGCACTAAGATAATACCCGCTAAATATCGACATGGTTGTTATATTAATAATGTTTTTGCTGTTTTGTTATAACTCCTGGACATGTGCTGATGAACAAAAAGGGATCAGTGATGTAACCTGTCAGTACGTTGGAGCTATGACCCACTGAAAACAAAAAGTAAAATAAAATAATGCACTTATCAAAGGAAATAAATAAATAAAATATTATAAAATTATTTGGGTGAAAAAACAAAAACAAAAGCCTCTCCGTTTTCCCACCTGAAACTCACCAAGAAGTTCCCCCTCCTCCTGATTGGCTCCAGGCGCTTGGCGGCCCGTTTCTCCTCCTCGGATCCGCAGCTGTGGAGAACATAAAGCTCCACGGGGTCCAGCCACAGCAGGCTCAGGTTCACGGTCCTCAGCAGCCCGCAGACCAGCACCAGCAGCACTATCAGGACAGCCAGACCCCACGCCGGGATGTAGTCTGCGCCCGGACCCTGGTCGCTGGCTATCTGCAGTGTGTCGGACTCCAGGGTCTCCCACTCCTCCCCGTTCAGCACGCACAGGTGGTGGGGGCTCTGCTCAGAGATGCCCCGCTGTTCAACTTGGACTCTTAGAAGCCCGCTGTTGTTGTCCTGGTCCGGGATGAAATCATCCTTCACCTTGAACGCGGAGTTATCGCGGTTGGACCCATCTTTGCACGGGTTGGCTTCACCATCAACCGCCTTTGCGAACGCCACCCAGCTCCCATTTCCATTCAGATAAGACCCGAAGAGACGGAGTGTGAACGTGGCTCCTGCTGGCACCGAGATGACCCGGTCCTTCATGCACGCCAGACCCGCCGGGTCTTCCACTCGTAGCCCCAGAACACGCGGAGCTCCCTCGCTGCAGGTGCCGTGTCTGATCCCGCAGAACAACAATATCATCAACAGGAACCGTTGACCTGCCAAGCTGGCCACCATATTGGATTTGGTCAGCCTGGCTCTGCGCGGATCATGTGACTGTGGGCTCGAGCAGGTTCCGCCCACAGAGGGGGCGGGGGGAAGGCTCCGCTCGGCCGTTTGGCGGCCATCTTGGCTCAGCCTACGCAGCTTTCACAGTGAATTTAAAGGTGTAGCGTACATTTTGGAGCTGGTTTCTGTATGTTTTTGTTTTTAATGCGCCGCCCTCTTGCAGTGTCAGCTCAGAGATCCAAGATAGGAGGATGAGCTTACGCCCATCTTTGTTAGGTTTCATGAAAACAAGTCATTCATGACTAAGTGACACAATACACTTAATGTGTCATTAAATCGATGGAATTATTTTTATCTGAATACAAAAGTCCCTTGCTTTGCAGACATGACCTGATTAACCTAATGAGGGGCCCAGAGGGGAAACATTTTTCTTGGCTTCTTACCCTGTAGGGCCTATGGATGATTTTCACTTCCTTAGGCAAACTTAAGTCAGTTAAAACACATCATTATCTGATACTTAAATGGAAGCAATCAGATGACAATGACGGTCTTGTTTCATGATACAACCCCTCCAGTTCTTCTGTATCAGCATATCAAAAAGGCCTACTTATTACATGTCAGACAGAAGAATAAAACAAATACAGTTCCATCAGTTTTTTTTTTTGTTTGTTTTTTTTGTTTTTCCCTTTTCATTATTGGAATTACAAAATTTAAAGTAATTGCTGTTAAGCTGCATTTAACAACTATAGACTGGTATGTAAATCCATTTGGACGTCTAAAACTTTTCCTTAAAAAGCCACAATTGATATGACAAATAGAAGACAAAAAAAAATCAACTGAATCAGAGACTGTAACCTGATAAACATCTCACCATTTCTGTCATATTTTATTTTTTCTTTTAATCACATGCACACTAAAAAATCATGATAAATATGAAAGTTAAAATCCACCACACAAAGATTGAAGGTAAATCAAGCTTAGAAACTGTATTCAGCTAAGCTCAAATTTTGATCATGATTAAACCCTGTAAATTTGTACAACTTTAAAGTCACAGAAATAATGTAGCCTAAAATAAACCAATTATTTTGCTAAAATCTTCCGCACAGTCGACCTTTTTGGTTTCCCAGACTTTTGTTGTTTTTTTTATGTTTTGCACACATACCTGTGTGACTTTATTGTCACACTGGATGTTTTGCTGAACTTGCATCTTAAAATAATATCAGGTGATTGTTTTATAGGGTTGAATGGATATGAATGGCATATTTTTCTTCCTTAATGACTTGTTATTTCCATTTTCCATTTATTTTTTGTATTTATTAACCTGTTTACCAAAAGGCGTGAATTTCCAGATTCCATTATCACAGGCGTTGGCATATTTATGGCAATTCTGCAGCTCAATCAGGCCAAAAGCAAAGACAAGCCAGGGGCGGGAGACAGGAGCAACACGAGACAGGTCATTATATGATGACAGTGAGATAAAACTGGACCTATATAATCACACACAACAACAAGTACAAGCAATCAAACTTTTACAAATAAGAGAAAACAAAATGATTTAAAAAAAAAGTTGTTTCTGAGCATCTACCATAAAAGGTTTAGAGGTTCTGAAGAGTTAAATCCCTGAAGGCCAAACTAGACATAATGTCAACAAGGTATGGCTCCATATAAATTATTAACTTAACTTTGTATCTTAATTGGAAAATGCAGAGCAAGAAAATAAGATAACACGAAGCTGTATAACAATTAGGAGTGATAAAAGGGACTATTAATAAGGGGCACCCCTCTTGACTCCACATATGTCAGGATTCGAGGAATCAGGTGCTGCTGGTGAGTTTTGTTCCTGTTTACATCCACCGTACCACTGCAGGATGCATGCTGCAAAGTTGGTTAAAAATTCAGAATTAGCTTTCTGATATATTTATTTTAGGTAGTTTCAAATTCATTTATCATTTCATAGGAGTGTTTTTTTGTCAAACAAAACTGATTTTCTTTGTATTTTCATGGACTGGATTTTAACTACATTTGCCATCCTGAAGAGAAATCAAAGTCAGGTTTCAGCATTGATTTAATGTTTATCATTTACAGCTGTGAGGGAATCTGTCACAGTAAATAGATATGGATAACAAAAACCAAGAAAGAAAAGTGATTATTAGTTTTTTAAAAATGGAAAGGTTTGTTTTAAGACGTTTTTTTAGATTTATTTCATTTTAGAAATCAACTCAAATCTACGTTACCTCAGGAAAAAACAAAAATCTTTGTATTTGCAGATTAGACACATTTACACAGTTTTTTGTGCTATACAAAGAGATGAATTATTGCATTTTAAAGTTGAGTTCATCGTTAGGTGCTTTATAGAGGGGTTAAACTCCTCCAGCTAATCACCTATGGAGCTAAATTGGGGTTATAATGTTTGATAGTTTCTGATAAGTTTGTATAGCTATTACATTTCTGCCAGGTGTTGGAAATACTCAAAGTTTTCCTTTACCAGAAAAAAACTTCCAACAAAATTTGCATCAGGCTAGAAATCTGTTTTCCTAGCTGAACAGGTGAGAAATACATAAAGAGTGCTGAAAATCGTACATAGTTTTTAGTTCAGTTTAGTTTTAGTTTAATTTATTTGCACAAAATATTATACACATCACATAATACAAACAGAAAAAAAAGCTGTGCAGGAAGAGGCAAAAAGCCAGTTTGCCTTATTCGGAGCCTCCACCTAAAATAAATTTATTAAAACACATGAATTAAAACAATACTAATGTACTAGTGTACAATACTAGTGTCATAAAAAAGTTGTTTGTCTGGTGCTGGCATATTTTTTGTCATGCTGCTTTGGTTAGGTTTATGTGTGAGCACTAAACAGATCATCCCAGATAGAATTCTCAACCTCATCTATTCATAATTATGACAGTCATTATCCCAGTTTGTTATGCTCCAATAAAGTCTCCTCCCTCACAATCTGAAGCTGCAGCGCCCTGCCTTATCTATGATCATGTGGAGGACGAGCCTTTTTTTTTATCACACGTATGATCATTTTACCAGCAGGTGACGGATCATGGGCAACAAAGTTTCTGGTCATTACGAAGAGCAGAGGACCGTCTTCCTCACCGATGAGGCTAAGAACGAGGTTTACAGGATTCCTGCTCTGTTCTACGACAGAGACAGGAAAGTCCTCATGGCCTTCGCTGAGAAACGGAGGACTTCTAACGATGCCAGCACAGAGGAGCTGGTCATGAAAACAGGAAAGTTCATCAAAGATGAAACCACTCATCAGGCAGGAATTCAGGTAATCATGAAAGGGACTGTACGGAACGCTTAAAGGGACACAGGCCATGGTTACATGATGTTTTTTAATTCAGAATTAATAATTCAGAATCAAATATTTCAGAGTTAAAATCTTCTCCTTCGGGTTTAAATTAAACCCTGAATTAAGGTTTACATGAAAAACTTTTTTTAACACAGCTTTAAATCCGGGGGTAGGGAAGGGCTCCGATTGCTTGGATGGTGGAAGTGACGTACCGTACGTATGTATGTTTACTGGAAGTTAAAAACGTTTTCTTTTCATCAACAACATGAGAAAACGTTGTTATAAGAACCATTTTCCCTTTCACCTGAACAGACTCGGTTTGAGCCCGTTTGCTTTGGTCGAGAAGCGCTGTTTCAATGAAGTGGAATAAAGGTTTCCATTATAGAGGATGAGAGAGGAATTATCTGATTCAGAATTAAAAGTGGAATAAACCAGCCTCTTTATTCAAAATTAACTTTCATTCAGAATTAACCCTTTCATGCACGGTGTCCACTACAGTGGACACCTATTTGAAATCTGTTTTACAGTACATTCATGGGCTGGGATGAAAAATTTGTAATTCTTCCGCTTCAGGGGACATCAATGAGTTTTGGAATACACTGTCATTTACTGTAGAATAAATCTTTATATATGTACATACATACAATGTAATAACCAAACTTTTTTGTGATAAACAGGAAAAGAAAACAATAGTCATATTTTATATAGAATATTCATGTTATAGAATATAACATGAATATAATATAGAAAATAAATTAAACAAGAAATAAAATAGCATCACTGTATATGTCTATGGAAGTAAATCATTGTATGAAAAAAAACATGCGGCTCTGTTTCATGAAAGAGTTAACATTTGCATCAGGAATTAAGTGTTTACATGGTTATTTTTCATCTGTTTAAAGCAGAATTACCTTTAATTCTGAATTAAAGATACATTAAAACTCTCTCTTCAAACTTTAATGAGATAACTCTACATGAATGTTTGTAGGTTTTCCTGATACTTTCTCATGCTTGCATGTAATCAAGAGTTTTTTCCCCTTTATGTCCCTTTACTCCGTAATACTGAGTTACAGTTAATTTTGTGAAAAATTTTATTTAATCCTTGTGTTCTTTCTGAACGATGCATTTTCCAGTGGTCAGAGTCCACAGTCGTGGTGGAGAAGAGCGGTGTGGGTGGATATCGTCCGATGAATCCCTGCCCAGTCTACGAAAAGACCAGCAAAAGGCTTTTTCTGTTCTTCATCTGCGTGGAGGGGAGTGTTACAGAGCCGTGGCAGAGGTTCTGGGGCATCAACAAGGCCCGGCTCTGCTACGTCACAACCACAGATGGCGGTCAAACCTGGAGCCAAGTCACTGATCTGACCGACAAGCAGCCGGAAATAAAGACGTGGGCCACGTTCGCCATGGGGCCGGGTCATGGCCTGCAAACCCACACTGGCAGAATGATCGTTCCAGCTTACGGTTACGGCTCTTGCTCCCGCTCATGCTTCTGTATAACCTGCTTTTGTGCCATTTCACGTGCTCTGTGTCTGTACAGCGACGATAACGGCGTTACGTGGAAATTCGGCAACACGCTTGAAGGAAAATCAGTCGAATGCCAAATGGCAGAAGTTTCTGACAGCCGAGGAAACAGGCTCCTCTACTGCAACGCTCGTAACGAGGGAGGCTATCGGGTGGAAGCGGTCAGCGACAGCGCTGGAGAAGAGTTTTTCACTCTTCCTGCTGCCGGGAAGCTGGTGGAAACAGGTATAGGCTGCCAGGGAAGCGTGGTCTCCTTCCCAGCTCAGTCTGAAAAGGCCGACTCGGGGCTGGAGCCTGAGTGGCTGCTGTACTCCCACCCAACCAGCCAGTCAAAACGGGTGCATCTGGGAGTGTACCTGAACACATCCCCACAGGATCCAGAAGCTTGGAGCAAGCCCTGGATCATCAACGACGGGCCCAGCGGTTACTCCGACCTGGCCTACATGGAGGACGGCTGGTTTGCCTGCCTGATGGAGCGTGGGGAGCAAACTGAAATCGAACAGATCGCCTGCAGCATCTTCAGCTACAGTCAGGTCAAACAAAATGTTGGAAATGTGTCCTGATCTGGCGGAATACTTCCTGAGAAATTAAATAATGGAGGAATTGGAAAGCAGAATATGATCTAAAAAATGGTGTTTATTTAAAATGTCATCCAAATTATGGATAAAATGATAAATGAAATAAACTAAAATGAGTTTGACACCAATCCCACTAAATCGTCTCAGTCTGTGTCTCATTGCTGCATTCAGGCTGGGACCAGTGCACATGTGACACAAGCATAGTTTGCATATGTGGACAGACTTAACTAAAGACATTTTCTGGAGAAATTGGGCTCAAGTGGAAAATAATCACAGACCTTGTATGAAAACACTAATATAATTAACTCTTAGCTTCCCTTCAGACTTTTTGTTTTTTGTGTTTCTGCATCAGATTACAAACTTGTTTATAATTAGTAAATCCAGGGAAGTTGGTCAGTAAACAGACTGACAATGATTTATTTTCTCCTTAAGTTAAATAAAGATTTCAACAAAAATGGCAGACTTTTAGAAAACTTTCCAGTTCTTCTGGAATCTGTTGTTTGTTTTCATGACAGCTTTTGCTTCTCTCACCTGAAATGCTTTTCGGTGATCAGGTGTGCCCTTTTAAAACAAACTTCTTACCTTCTTCATGCATTCATTGTACATGATTTAATTCAGGCGATGAATATGAGACATCCTGATAAGAACAAGAATCATTTCAACCCTTGTTTTGCCCCTTGGAAAACTTACATGTATGACCCTTCATGTAGACTTTTTTGTCCATTTTCTACAGTAGAAGGTTGGGCTTTTGAAATTTCATACAGGATGACACCAAAAGTCAGCTCCGGTGAGCAGGGTGATTGTCTGTGGAGGAGTTCTGAATTTTTGGAAGCGGCCAAAAAATTCCAGGGGGCATACGAGGGTAAAGGTATAGTGTGTAAGAATTACTGGCATCTACATAAAGACATGCATAGAAATGACCTTAAATAGCGGACACAGCTGATATCAGATGGTGGGCGTCACTGGTCAAATTTTTTCCAATTGTGGCAGGATGACAGAGGGCCCAGGCAGGGATTGAAACAATTCAGTCTGAATTGTAGGAGCTGTTTTAAGGTCATTTTGCAGTAAATCATGCTCAATCATAAAGTCACAGAAATGCACCATTGACGTTAGCATACATGTGCACTGTTTCTATTATTTTATTCTTTTTGACAAGTCCAGCTTCTTTTCCAGCCATGTTAGTTTTTTCCTCATCAGAAAAGGGACAAAATCAATCAGACAGATATTCTGTAGAGAAATATATCTCAGGTTTATTAACCTCATAGATTTCTTCCAATGCCTTACAGTAGTTATAAAACATTATATACAGATTTCATTAAGTTACATAACCCCGGACAGGAAGTTCTCCTTTATCTCTGCTTTACTGCTACAACATCAGGGGAAAAAAACATGTTCAGCAGCGTCTGAACATTAAAACCAGGCAAACAGCCTCTGAAATTAAAAGGGGGGGGAAAAAAACTTGTGAATTCAGTTTTTATTTTAATCTATCAGGTCCCTCAGCGACATCACCCTGAAAAAAACCTGCCTGAATTCTCAACAAAGAAAGAAATATGACCTGTAAACGGTTGAACTAAACAGACCCAGCTCGTTCCTGCACAGTTCAAACGACCCCTCTGTGAATGATAGTGTGGAAAAGTCAGTCTGCACCAGAAAATATTTAACCTTCGCTCAGGTCTAATCATCACACGGGCCTCAGAACAACACGGCAGGAGTTGCTGATAAGCTCGGGTCTGAACAAAAAGGGGGCTCAGCAGATCGGAATTTCAATACTTCTCCACAGCAGGAGAGGAGTCCCGATGAGGCCAGGGTGAAAAACAGATGAAGCCTTGCAGAATAGACGGAAGAAAAGTAAAAAATCTCAACAGAAAAAAAAAAAAACTTTGGTCGTCTGTTTTATAAGAAAAAAACACAGAGGAGAGCTAAGAAGATAGGAGGAAATTATTCATTGAGGTCAACTCTGTGCAATATTTATTGCTATGCAATGCCTTCCAACAAAAAAAAACATATCACTTCATCTCTCATTATAAATTGATATATATATTTCCTACATCTCTCAGTATCTTTTCATCTATTTACAGTAATATCACACAAACCGCAGTCAGGAAACTAAACACAGTGTTTCTGGGCAAATGAACCCAATAAAAGCTGCGAGTTACAGCTGGAAGCCCGTTTCACAGATCCTTCTGCACAAAAATAAATACAATGTTTACAATAAATACAGCTTTACTAAGTAGGTTTTCACATTTCCCAGTACACAAACTGGTAATCACACAGCCAACCAGTGGCTTCACTAGAAACCAGTATGACCCTTTGCAACATGAGACCTATGAACCAGCAGGCAGGTCTAAGTTCTCGTGAACTGGAGGGTAAGGCTGCCATAAATCTGCATCTAACTTGCAGGCTTCCACTCTCAGGCCCAAAGGTCCCTACAGAATAAAAATCTATGCTTTCCACACAGTGCAGATCTTCTCCATGGCTGGATCTAACGTTTAGGAGGCTCATGGGCAGAAGTGAGTTGCTGGGCCCCCTGTTTGTGTCTGCTTTTCCAACCCTGGAATACTGAGTTTGCTCTGTCGCCACAAATGAGTTTTATAATATAATGAAGGGGTGTAACCGTACACAGCGATCAGCTCAGCATGGACCCCTTCGGTTTGGTGCAACACATGACCCGAACAGTTGCCATCACTAACCTTTTAATGCCGAGCTGTGCCGGCAGACAACAAAGCAGAATAAAAATACCTAAAACTTTAAATAAACATCTGCAAAGCTGAACTGCTTAACATGATCTTGGATAAAGCTACATCAAGGATGCTGTGACCTGTGTTAACAGGTAAATACCCATAAAAGTCCCTGGACAAGTTGTAAACATAATCTTTGTGAATATTTACAATGATCCCTCAGTAGACCTGGCAGTCTTGCTTTAGTAGAAAACCTTAGTATATTTTTAAAAACTCAGTTTTGAGTGTTATGGATGCCCTGTACTGTAACAAAGGGAAATGTCACATGCAGATTAAGATGTTAAGATTATTTGTGAGAATATTCAACCAATCAGTTTAACAAAGGACAGCAAATTGAGTTAAAATCTCAGGTTGAGTCAAACCTTTCTCAGAGGCCAGACATGCAAAGTTTTTGCCTCATGCACCAGCTAAGGGCGCGACTGGCTTTAAATGTTCATTACGAACATTTCGTTACTACTAATGAACATAATTTCCTTTATTCTTAATTCAAAATAAGCATTTTAGAGTCTTTTCCCATTCAGTTAGCAGCCTCTGAGCTCCTTTCCTAGCAAACTGGACCACACCTCCATGAAGCTTGTGTACCGTTACACTCCTAAGCAAGGTTTAAAGTTCCCATAAAACCCAATTCAAGTTGCCTCTGCTCCGTATTACTCTCTATGTCACTATGTTGTCATCATGTTTTACAGTTCAGTTTCCGAAAAACTGCAGAAAATTTTGACTCATTTTGCACTTGGGGGGACTGTACTAAAATAGCATCTGATTAAAAAATAAATACAAATCAGCAGTCTCATCAGACCAGTAAAGCTGATCAATCAGAGCAGGACATGCCACTCTGCCAAACAATCTTATGGGAACTTTAAACTTAAACACATGACATGAACATAAGAAAATGAAATGTTTACAGTTTAGTCACTAATTAGGAGATTTAGGTCGTTTTGTTGTCCAACACTCTGGAAATCAGCCCCAGGTAGAAATGCTTTGGAATTTTCACTTCTTCATATTTATACTACTAAACTCCAAGTTTAAAGTCTCTTCAAATCCGTGGTAGCTTATACAGCTGTATCCTCTCAAATAAATATCTATCATCAACAAAATAATCTTTACAGTCTGTTAAATTTCTCCATATGTAAGAAAAAAATAGGTAGATCACATGCCAGCAGCTATAGCATCAAGTTCAGCATCACTCAAGTTCAGAGAGTCGTCTCACTCGTCTGTAATAATCTCCACAGTCCACTTAAATACAACTAAATGTTGTCCACATGCTTCTCCCCAAACACAGGTTGAACAGGTATAATATCATTTACATACACGTGGTAAAATATCCTTCACATTGTGTGAGTTTAACCCTGTTTAGGAACGTGGTACGGGGCGAGGAAAGGCTCGCATCACAGGTGTGAGTCAGGATGAAGACATGCAGAGAAATGATCCGAGTCCATTAAATCCCAACGGAGTCCTGACTCTTCACCCTGCGATTTTCATCCCATCATCCCGCCATAAACGGTCTTTTCATGTGAAATGTGTAAATAGGTCGGTTTATTTACCAGTATTAGCTTAAATAAGTCAACAGATGTTTCCCTTGATAAATTATTAAGGTTTGTTTGCCTGTTAGATTATTCACTTTTTCCGATTTCTTGTTTCACTTCGATTCCTCAAAAAACCTTTAAAAAAAACTAACTTGCAATGTATTCAAGATAAATTTACAACCAGAGAAACAGCATTTTTCACACATAATCACAGATTCCTGCAGGAATGAAAGAGCTACCAGTGAAGCTGCTGATTCATCCCCACCCCGCCCCACAGACCTGGACACCGTTTACATAACTTCCCGTTCACTTCTCAACCTGGACACAACCATGGACCGTTTAGTTCAAGAAACATCTGGAAACCATTTTATTCATTCGGAACATGTTCCACCTCATTTGCTGTTCCCCGAAAAAACAAAACCTGTTGATCGTAGAAGAAAAACAACAGTTTCTTCCATAATGTTTGTTATAAACTCTCCGCTGCACCTGTTCTTGTACATTTTTAGCTTTAAGGCGCATCTTTTGCAGAAAACCTGCTGCTGTTGTGACATGTCTGGGGGAAAACAGGAAGTTTTTGTGTGGAACAGCAAATATAAAAGCACCAGAATAAAACAGCTGCAGACATGCTCTTTATAAATTGGAAATTTGAATTTGTGCATGGGTGCAAAATAATACCAGAAAGTCCATCGTCTGTTCAGGGGGGCGGGGGGTGGATCTACATTAATCAGACCCTGCAATGGATCAGTGTAAAAATATACAGAACTGCTCCCATTAAACTCAAGTATCAGACAGTAAAAACCATCCGACTGTGCTGTGGACAGACATTCTGCTGAAACCTGCATTTGGTCTTCATGTTGATTATTAAACAACCTGAACGATCTCAGTGGAAACAAATGAAGAAGCCAGGTGTAATTTATAACCAGGAGTTTTGACATGCCAGTTAACACACAGTGTTGCAACAGGCTGGGATCCGATCCAGGCCCTTCTCCTCATCTGGGCGCTGCGAAGATTTCAGAAGGAACTAAAGCTGCACCAAACTATTCACAGTGAGTGGACGCTGAGTGGAAGACGTTCAGTAAAACTGCATCTGTGCAGCAGCTGTGCTTTAAGGAAACTATGAAAACAAAAGATAAATTCTATAAAATATAAAAAACACTTGATGTCAAATGCATAGAAAGTAAAATTACACAAAATAAATATTTGCATATCACACTCTTGAAAATGAAGCATATTGCCTTGAGGTGGTTCACCAGGATGATGATGACATCTCTTATGAAAATCACAGCTGTCTTTCCATGTTTTAGCCCTTTTATTAACTTTTCATTCAATCTGATATCAGATGTCGCAAATTCCAGGAGGCCACAAGTTACTAAATATAGTAAAAAGATTACTAGAATTTCAAAGAGAATAAATAAGTCATAATTTCTTTTGATCTAATTTAAATTAATATTATTTATTGAAATGTATTTAATTCCAGTTTTTCTTCTTCTTTCTTTTTTTACTTTA
>JAVQJG010128077.1:0-18869 GCA_036024015.1 Craterocephalus amniculus | reverse complement strand
TAATTGTGATGTGGGGGGTGGGGTGAATGGACGGGAATATTTTTAAATGTAAGGCGCTTTGAGCCACATTCTGTTTGAAAGGCGCTTTATAAATAAAGTTTGATTGATTGATTGATTATGTTGTGTAAAAATGTCACACTTGGTTTACAATTTTTTAATCAACATGTTTGTTTAGGTATTTTGTTCACTCATCACCAAAACTAAATAAAGACCAACCAATTTATTCCCTACATCAGGGTTGTCAAAGTCATAAAGAGGCCACACACAGCCAAATTTGATCTCAAGTTGGACAGACCAGTTAAAGAATATCATAATAACTGATGAATAGTGACAATGAAATATTTTCTGCTTTGTTAATACAAAAATTACAAGTACATTATCAAGGTGTCATGTTTGTATTTCAAAGTAGTATCCTTTCAGAAAGCAGAACATTAGAAATTAGGAATTACAATTACTTTTGTTATTCCAGACCAGATAATGAATTTACCTAATTCATCCTGCAGGCCAAAATGAACCCTGCGATTGTCCGGATTTGGCCCCCCCGGGCCTGTCTCCTCGGCATGTTTGACAACCCTGCCCTACATAAAAATCATAGTAAAGTTGTGAACATGATGTAATGTTTTAATCACTTTGTTTCTGTATAGGATAATGTGCAGAGATAAGACGTTTGGGTTCAACTTCATGAGATCAAGGGCAGCTGATCTCACATGACTGCGTTTCACAGAATGGTAACTTGTCTTGTTGTGAACTTGTAAAAATGTGCAAATTGACGTTCAGGGTTAGCGTTGCCCCTTGAGATGCAGCTCAGGCTCCCGTGTCTCTGTTGTGCATTAAGAGGGCAGAAAGTAATGGGCTCACGATTGCTTGATTTCCACTGTTCAGTGGGCTTTGAGTATGGAACCGAGCCAGATACTTCCTATAGATTTCTATTAGATTTAATTTGGTTAAAATCAGCATCAAACTGTAAACAAATCAAACTGTAGTGTTTTATCTCCTCTGTTGGTTCATTTTTTTAGGCAGCTCATTTGAAGATGTCTGCTGTCTAGTTTGCTCTCAGAGAAGTGGTTGAAAGTCAGCATATTGCGTCTGAAGTCCCCTTAATAAAGGCTTGTTATACACATACAAGGTATTAATTACAATTTATCATGCAGCAACAATTGAAATTTTATTTTTCATTCATTTATTTGTGTTTTTAGCAGATGTTGAAATTAATCTAAACATTTGAATTTTTCTTTTGGTTTTCTTCTTTTGAGATATGTATTGTGCCATTACAGACTTTCAACTTCGTCCATCTACTGCATGTCAGCTGGAACTGCGGTCCATACTGCTTTATCCTTGCTGCTATTTCATCCCATTGCTCTTGGCTGTCCATCACCAGGTGATCTTCTGCCTTCTGCGTGGACATCTACAGCCCATACTGTGGCCATTATGGAGTCATCATTTGAATCTCTTCTTAAGTAATATTCCTAATAAATGCACATCATCATTTGTGATATGTTCCTGCCACCCTATCAGCATATGTCTGATATGTCTTTATTTAGATGTTGATCTTTCTCACATCTAATACACTATTGTTTATACAATCTCATTTTTACCTCCTCCAAGGAGGTTATGTTTATGCCAGCCTTTGTTTGTTTTCTCCGTCAGTGTACAAGATAACTCAAAAAGTTATGAACCGATTTCGATGAAACTTTAAGGGTAGCTTGGGAATGATGCAAGGAAGAATCCATTTGATTTTGGTGAAGATCCGGAAGAGATTACGGATTTTGAATCACTGAAATTTTTGTTTACATTGTAGTCAATGTAACTTGGCGGAGGTCTGTGCTCTCTGAGTGCTTTTCTAGTATTAGCGATACCTTCATCATCCACAGATTGCTTGTTCGTTATTCCTTGTTGTCCCTGCTGCATCAGGAGGTTCTTTGAAAATCAGTTAATTTCAAACCAGAAATATTTACAGAGGCAATTTTTTTAAAATAGCATCTTTATTCATAATGACAGTTGTGACTTTTTAAATAAATAAAATGTCAGAAAAAATGTGAGCTTTTATATTTATTTTGTATTTTAGCTTTTATATTTATTGTTTACAGGTCATCGTTTAGAATCAGTCGGTTTTTTTTATATTTGAAAGCATGCAGCCTTTCTTTATTTTATCATATGGAGTGAAATTGAAACAGCAGTGAAAAAGGTAAAAAAGATTTTTTTTAAGCTGACTTTTAATCTTGTTATGACCATCTTTGGGGTGTATTGTGTGTTTAAAACACATTTGGGCAGACTCGGTTTGTTTTCTGAAGAAGAAAAAAACAGGAAACTACAAAAAAAAAAAAAAAAAAGCCTCAGCTGAGGTCTCTTCCTTTAGAGGCGCAGTGGTGAGTCGCCGGTCTGCGCGGGTCCACAGAGAAATCTGGGTTTTATGTTTGGACGGGTAAAGGAAGTCGCTGCCTTTGCATTAAGCGGATTTGCTGGAAGATATCTTTAATTCCTATCCGCCTCGATGCTTTTCTGGCCCATATGGAGCTGAAACTGCTCAATTTCAAGGACACGCTCCGGATCCTTTCTTTATCCGGCGAATGATTTGTTAAGATCTGAAATACGAGATCTAGCCTACCGTGGTGTTTGACTAGAGAAAACGAAATAAAATAATAACCAGTCAGAAATCCAACTATATGGGATTTGCTGCTGATAATGAGATGATTTGCGGCGCATGGCGCAGGCTGCTGTAAGGATGTGATCTGACGGCGATCTCCGGTTTCTCGCTCCGTTGCCTCCTCACACAGTTGCTCATGATGCCCAGAGCTTTGCGGAGGCTGGTCCATTTGATGCTGTTCTGCCCTTTATCCAAAGGATTGCAGGTACGTGGAGCATGCCAGGCTGCTTTTTGTCTCCGGCCATCTACAAACTAAAACGAACCAGCACCCTGTGGATTAAGCCGTTTCTGCGTCGGTGGCACCTGAACACATGCATCGCAAAATGTCGCGAGTCCCGGAAAAATACGAGAAATGGATGGTGCAGGCCGTGATAACAAATACCCTGCCTTCTAGCTCATCTGCTGCTTTATTTTTTCATTTGGGCCATAATGGAGGATATTTCGATAGAAGAGAAGCGCGGTGCAAAAAAACGACAGGGAAAAGACAGGGAAACTTATGTTGGACAAAAAAGAACCCAAATAAAAGAAAATATTTAGCCTTACATGGCCAACATTTGGCTTTGAATGACTCCGCGGACTATAGTGTGTGGTTGGATAAACTCTGCCTCATCCATCAGACATGCCTTAAATCTTGTTTTATTTTCTTTTGTGAAGGTAGGTAAGACATTTTGGCCACATCTGACCCCTGGCATACATGTCCTATTTCCTAGGGCCTAGAAAATATTTTTGGAAAATCAAATGTCTCAAAGTCAGTGAACTACAATATAAAAGTGTTCTCATGCTGATTCATCAGTGGATCTGGGGACCTCTGCCACTGTTGTCTTGGTTTACCCTTAGATCACGTGACCTGCTTCATCCTCTGCTTTGCATTGCTTGGGACTTCATTTATAATCAGTCATTATATTGTTCTCTACCGCCTACCTTCCGCAGAGTCGCCTCCCAGCCATTAAGGTGAAGTACCTCCTCCTGGCTTGGCTGGGCATCCTCATCCTCAGCTGGATCGTCTACATGCAGTATGCTTCTTATGCCGAGCTCTGCCGCGGACATGTCTGCCACATGGTCATTGTAAGTAGATTACACCAAATAAAAGTGCTCTGCAGGCATGAATCACACAATTTGTGGTAAAACACTGATATATAGTCTTTTGTTGCCATGCAATCCGAGAGTTTGTTTCTCTATTGAAGATCCGGTGGTCATACAAGAAGAATGTGTGCAGAGGAGAGTATGAAAACAATAAAATCATGTAGAGGAAGAAAACTGGATGGGACTGTATTTATGGAAGGAGTGAGACACTTCAGGGCAGGCTGGCCTCTTATGTCATCTAGCATATGGTTTTTTGTGTTTTGGGAGAGATGTGGCCTATAGCTCAGCTGCTCTCTTGCTGTGTCCAGCTGCTTCCGGAGCTCTCAGATAAAGAGAAAATAACAGACACTGACATTTAACGGCACGCAGAGGAACATAGCAGACTGACTTATCAGAATACTTTGTGTGCACTGAAAAGTTCAAGGATGTACTTTCATCCTGATAACCAACCAGCTCTGTGTGTACCTGTATCATAAAGCTGCACATTTGTGGGCGGGATTTTGGTTTTGTAGCTTTCCAAATGTTTGGAGAAAAATGATTTTTGGGAAGTGGGAATGATGCATTATGCAGGTTGCTCCATTCTGCTTCATTCTCTACATCATGCATACCAAACATATGAGGAATGGCACTAGATTCAAGGGGATGCACAAGTGATATTGCCTCTAAATCCTATGGATGTTTTTAAGATCATAATAATATTTTGTATAGAGATGATGGCGGTAATTTAGCTGGTTTTCTGTACAAATAAAATGATTTTTATTACTGGCAGTATAGGAAATGAATGATAACATCTGCCTGTACTACAGCCAAAAACAGAAGTTCAGCTTACATTACAGGTGCTTCCCCTGAGGTTCCTGTTCCTGCAGTCATCTGTTAAATAATTCTGAATTAGCTGCAGACCCTTCTCTGTCTCTTTTCCTCTGAAGCTGTTTTTGTATATCATCTCTTGTTATTTTCTCTCTTTCTCTCCCCTCCCCCAGCCCCCCATACTGCACGTTGTTTGATGGAACATCCTCAAATGTGTAACTCATCACATACTTATTTATTTTTTCTAATTTTTGGTCATGGTAGGCTACTGCCAAAGCTTTTTTTAATTTCACTCCATACTTAGGAGCAAGCTTGTGCAATGATTAATTAATGGATTATAATAAAAATATAGATATTTCACAAAATCCTCCCAACATATTAACAAGTTATGAAACAAAAAATTGAAAAAGCACTTGAAACATAATTACATAATGATTCCATGCAGGTGCAGGTTCTTATCATTATGTGAAACTTCTCACAACCATTCCTCTAATTTGTTATATGAGCTGTAGTTTCAAGCTTCTTCCTTTGCTTCTTATACATTTTGGAAAATCCTACCAGTTTTCTCTTTCTTTTTGCTTTCTTTGTTGGACTTGCACAGACTGTGCAGTTTGGGATTTAAACATGTACAACGGCATGCGGTTTCTTTTTGTCATCCCATTCTCTGTGCTGATCCTCACCCAGTGCAGCAATATTACAACCATTTTTCTCTAGAAGTAAAATAGGATTAACATTTATATGACGTTAATAGCCAGTTTTGTGCACAAATATATGACATTAAATGTTATTACATTCAAACACAGTTAGAAAAGTTCCTTTCAGGAAGTACCCTGCACGTCGCCTCGAGGCAACAAAAAGAAAAACTGGATTTCTAAGCATGCTAAATGAAAAATACTTTAAAAAAAGCATGACAGAAGCTCTCTCTACATCTTCATCATACACATACATGATATTTTGTGTCATGTTAAATATGAATACAACGGCAAATATTTGTACCAGTCCTGCACGGTCGTGTCAGGAAATAATGTCCCACTTGCGAGTCATGTTTGATTGGGACTCCTACACTTTACTGGACTAAAATTTGAGGCTTTTTACAAACATTCTGATTGGTTGATCAGAATGGTCGTGAAGCTTTAAAAAATGTTCTCAAAATTGCATGACCCAAGATCCATGACTCATTGTATTTTTGTAGAATCTCACATTTATCGTTATTTAAAACTTAAAACCAGGTAACAGTTGATAACATGCTTGTATATAGAAGTGTTATATTACAGTTTTTTGTGTATTTTCTGAATAAATTACTGTAAGTGTGTGATTGTTTTGGGTGGCTTTTAAATAATTTAATGGTTTGGGTGTTTATATTTATCAAACTTTTAGATCATGAGCCATGGCAGACCTTTCAGTTCAAAACTCAATTTCATATTTATTCCTTTTTTTTTATTTACTTTTTTCATTCAACCGGTCCGCCTACCTGTGAACATTTCTCATCTCTGTCCCTCCCTAACTTCCTAAACTACCGGCATCCTTTTTCACAGCCTGATCTCAGCGCATTGACTTCTGTAATTCGCTTCTACTCGGCCTCCCAAATAAGTCCCTCTAGAAAATGCAGCTCCTCCAAAACTCTGCAGCACATTTTATTACTCAGACCCCATTGCTCACCATATCACTCCCATCTTGCAACAAGTCCACTGGCTCCTTATCAGACAAAGGATCATCTTCAAAATACTGATCATCACTTTCAAGGCATCCATAACATGGCTCCATAATACATCTCACATCTCCTTCATCTAAACTCCCGCTTACTTTTCGTTCCCCATAGCTTTCCGTTCCCCGGCACGTGTTGTAACAATGGGAAGCAGGGTGTTTAGTCGCTCTTCTCCCATCTCCTGATCTCAGTACAGTGGGCTCTTTACCTCTCTTCAAATCAAGACTGAAAACTTATCTGTGTAGTCTAATTCCACCTAAGTCCATATGCATCGTTCCAATGTGTGGGGGCTTCATTAGTTTTTGTTTTTTTTGTGTTTTATTACTGGGTGTTTTGCTGTTTTATGTCAAACACAATTTTCTGCACCTGAAAAAGAAAAAAGAAAAAAAGAAAAGCAATCAGAGTCAACCCTGACATGTCTGCCACATGGTCATTGTAAGCAGATTACACCAAATAACCCCCCACCCAGAAAGGCAGAAACTGTTGATGCAAGATTATTATATTGCAGAAAGTTCAGCTCGGAGATCTTTTTGCAAGTTCTTGTGAATTTATTGCAAGAGACCAAAAAGCTTTCTTCCTTTTGGCAAATGGATGAGAACTCCACAGACTTAGCTGAATCACACTTTATTGATGATCTCTTTAAGCAGGTTTATAGTCAATACCACCACTTAAGCAGATGTATCAGTTACATTAAATGCTAGTGGCACATGCGGTGCACACTAAGTTGTTCCCCACGGTAAACAACACACAGTTTAGGTTTGGCATCTTGCCTGAACACAGACACTGCTAGCCCTGCAGTGGACAACCAGTTCTGCCAATTTGGCCAATCATCTCATCTCTAAGTTAAGATGCATCATGTCACATAGGCTGCAATAAACTGTGTAATAGTGAGCTTTATTGACATAGTTTATGCATTCTATTGGCTTTGGACAAAATCATGCTTTTTTTCAGTCGATTAAGCATCATACCTCATGAACAGACAAGCGTACTATTTCCTCCTTTATACTGTGCTTTAGTAATGACTGTTTTCATTATTCTGAACTGAACTTCAGATTGATTTGGTTGCAAACACTCTGAGTGTGCAACCAGTTTTCTTTCTCAGAAAGCCAACTTATTATTTCCCTTTCAATCTCTCTCTGTAAATGTAAAAGGGTTTATGTGACCTGTACCCTCCGCCCCTCAGTTTACCTCTCCTCCTAGCCATTATTGTAGCAGCCAGAATAGTTTCTAGCACATCAGAGTTCAGCTGATGATCAGATTACAGATGGACTGCTTTAAAATGTGTTTGTACAAACCTATAACCCATTGTACTGTATTAAACTACTGCTTTTGTGTAGAACCTTCTAAATGTCTGAAGTTGCATAGGGTTGTTCCTGCATATGTGTACATCAAGTATTGCTGGATTTTCAAGATTCATTTTGGATTTGTTAGTGATATTGTCATTTAACAATCCAAAATAAAACAAGGAAACCTATTTTTAAGAAACGTTATGTTGGATGTGCATGTAGTGGAAGTAGAAGCAGCAGGTTTACCCAAAGGGTTGATTGTAACCGCCTTTGAGGTTATACTGTAAATATAGGCACATCTTAGATTACCTGATAATATGATAATATGCTTTTTCGGTTGCCAACAAGAATACAAAAATACTGCATTTGGCCACGCTTGTCCCGTTTCCTGTAGCTGATGTTAATTTCTTGCTTTTCCTCTGCAGTGTGATCACTACAGGAGGGGCATTATATCAGGCTCTTCATGCAAGGCATTGTGCGATCAGAGATCTCTGACCCTGCACCACTGTATGTCTACCTCCCCCACGCATCAGGTAAAACAAACATACCCGAGCCATACATGCAGATTAAACAGCAAACTCTTAAAATTACTGTGTAGACAAAACCCAACAACCTGTCTGAGTCTACGAGCTCAATCTTTTATCATCTCTACTTAAATGCAAGATAAAATGTCAACATAAAACCTTTGAAAAAACTATGGCTTATGGAAATTTTGTGCTTATTGTTTTAAATGTCACTATTAAGCACAGATTTCCAGGGCCATGGCCCTGGTCCAATTCCTAAAAACAGGCACAAAATAATTCTGGGCTAAACAGATTCAAAGTTTTAAAGAGAACACAGAAATGAAAGTTTACTACAAAACCCACTAAAAATCTACAAATTAGATGTAAGTTAGTTAAGAAGAGAGGCAAATTACTCCGAAGATACTCAATCAGGAAGATGAAATTATGGAACAAAATGTCTGGAAAACAATAACAAGAGGATATTTCTTAAAAAGTGTGAAATACTTGGAAAAACATGCAAACCAGAGAAACTATGCAAAGTAGGCTCATGCAAAAATCAACTTAACAGCACAAAATGATCAAAAGCGGAAATTGAGCTAATCAAATAAAGACACTATAGTGATGTTAAACATTTGCAGAGACACTCACCAGCACCAGGGGAACAAATGTTTTTTCTAAAATGGAAGTAAAAATAAAGCTGGATGTACTAAAAAATGAGAAATGTCTGCATTATGAGAGTCAAAATAATCACAATAAGATGTTCAATCTGGCCCCTAAGAAAAAGAGACATTTGGCCTTTCTGTATTGTGAGGTCATTTTCTCATGTTACATGGTAGTGGTATCTTATATACTAAAACAGCGACACAAGAAATGTGTTCTATTCAAGACACAACTATCAAAGGGAATGAATACAGTTGTACAGATAAGTTGATAGCAGTTGTTTTCCTCACATTAAATTACTTTATTGACGACATAATACCTCAAAAGCCATAACCTTATTAGTCCCTGCACTTCCCACCACACCTGTGTTTCTGTGCTTGCAGGTTTACATTGGGCTATGGAAGGAGAGGCCTGTGGTGATCAAATGTGGCATAGAGGATCCAGGGAACACAGATGGTGCTCCAGAGTCTGTGCTGCCACAGGAGATGAGTTTATTTGACAAACCGACCCGAGGAACCTCTATGGATGAATTTAAAGAGATGCTGCACAGTTTCCTCAAGGTACAGCATCATCTATGCAGCAGCGGCCAACATTTAGATCAGAGAACGTCTCATCCAAAACCCACACACACGAGTAAAAATGTTTATATATTAATGTGTTTAGTTCATTTTTGATATGGAACTTTCTTTCTGCAGGCTAACCTTGGTGAACAACAATCTCTGAGCACCTTGGTAGACAGAGTCATTACTCTGGCTGACGTCAATCAGGACAGCAAAGTGTCCCTTGCAGAGGCCAAGTCTATCTGGGCTCTTCTCCACATCAATGAGTTCCTCCTGATGGTGGCGCTGCAGGAGAAGGAGCACACCCCCAAGCTGTTAGGCTTCTGTGGAGACTTGTATGTGACGGAACGTGTGAGTCACAGCTCCCTCTACAGTCTCGAGGTGCCTCATTACCTCAAGCCTGTCATCCCGGAGGCCCTGAGCTCCAGCCTGAATCACTGGCTGGCACCAGCGTGGCCTCGCAGGGCCCGCATCACCATCGGCCTGCTAGAGTTTGTGGAGGAGGTCTTCCACGGCTCTTACGGGAGTTTCCTTATATGTGACGCCAGCCCTCACCACGTGGGTTACAATGTGAAATATGACTGCAAAATGGCCAACCTGCGCAGCGTGGCCTCGGAGGCGGTGGTGCGCGCTTTCCTGAAGGGAAGGCGATGCGAGACCAACGCAGACTGCACTTACGGCCGGGACTGCACGGCCACATGTGATCGGCTGGTGAAGCAGTGCAACACTGAGGTCGTGCAGCCTAATCTCGCAAAAGTGTGTGTGCTGCTGCAGGATTTCCTGCTTTTTGGAGCACCCTCAGACCTACGTGGCGATCTGGAGAAGCAGTTACGTACTTGTGTGACGCTCAGCGGTTTGGCAAGTCAGATGGAGGTCCACCACTCTTTAGTTCTTAACAACCTGAAGACATTACTGTGGAAGAAGATTTCTAATACACAATACTCCTGAAATAAGGCTGAAGACCAGCAGGATTTACTGATGAAACTTTATCTTTGCTTTGAGGATCAGTTATTCATATATTTGGCCTCCCACAGCAAATATAACAGGATACTGTGAACTACTGAATACACAATGTGAAACATGACGAAGCAGACTTGAAACCTTATATAACCCCAACCATGCGTTTTAATAATCAAAGTGTTACATTGAGAAGGAAGTTTATCTGTTTGCACACAATATTCTCAGGACACTGCCTGTAACATCCTTTGTTAAATTATGTATGTAAAATAGTTTTTGAAATAAAGTTACCAACATATTGGATTATTTGGATTTACACAGAATACTTTTTTCATATGTATTGTTGTAGAATGTTGTAGTTCTTGCACAGTTGTAAACATTTTTAAGAAACTTTTGTTTCCTTTTCATTAATTTAATTACTCTCACTTAATTAGATACACTTTAAATAGCTAATAAACCAATCATATAGCTGCAACTCAATGTACTTGACATGTAAACATTAGAATGAGGAAGAAAAAGGACTGAAGTGACCAGTGGTTGCAGGTCTGAGTATTTACTGGGATTTTCACACAAACATCTCTATGTTTAAAATATCCATTGAGCAGCAACTGTCCAGACCAAAATATATTCCTGATGTGACAGTGTGTGCGTCCTGTCACTGTGTGCCTCCGACTGAGCTTGCGCCCAGGCTACTTGGCCACGGGGATATCCCTTTGGGTGACTAGCAAGCGCGCATGACTTTCACCCGGGAGGTTGTGGGATCGATTCCCTGCCCGGGCCCTCTGGTCGTCCTGCCACACTGATATCAGAGATTGGAGGAGAATGGGTAGACTGGTCGCAAATGATAGAAAGACAAAAGTAACTCACATCGTTGCAGCCAAGGTATGCAGAATAGCATCTCTGAACTCACAAGTCCAGCCTTGAAGCTGATGGGCTACAGCAGCAAAAGACCACAGCGGGTGTCACTCCTGTCAGCTAAGAACAGGAAACTGAGGCTACAATTCACAGACTCAACAAAAATGGACAATAGAGGATTGAAAAAATGTTGCCTGGTATGGTGAGTCTCCATTTCAGCTGCCACATTCAGATGGTAGGCTCGGTATTTGGTAGAAACAACATAAAAGCGTGGATCCATCTTCCCCTGCATCAGTGGTTCAGACTGGTTGTGGTGTGAGGGATACTTTCTCACCACAACCAGTTTCAGTTTCAACATGTTCACACCTCACAGCCTACATAAGTATTGCTGCTGACCATGTTCATCCCTTTAAGATCACAGTGTGCTACTTCCAGCAGGTTAAAGAAGCATGTTGCAATACTCAACTCATTTCAGTTAAGTGCAATGTACTCCAATGAGCTCCAGAAACACTACATCAATGCAACACAGCTCCTTTGGGATACGGAACAGGAGATTATCATCATGCATGTGCAACGACTGAGGGGATCCTATCAGGTCGAACCAAAATCTCTGAGGGAAGTTTTCAACACCTTGGTGGCTCTACTATATGCCACAAAGAGCTAAGTCTGTTCTGAAGGCAAAGGAGGGTCAACCCAGTATTAGCAAGGCAAGGCAAGGCAAGTTTATTTGTATAGCACATTTTCAGGTACAAGACAATTCAAAGTGCTTTACATAAAAAGGCAAGGCGACGTGATAAAGTGGCTGCTGTTTGTAGATTTAACAGGATGGAAATGCGAGCACATGCAATTGACTTGTGAAGTGCAGCCTGATCTTGCAAAAGTGTGTGTGCTGCTGCAGGATTTCCTGCTTTTTGGAGCACCCTAAGACCTACATGGGGATCTGGAGAAGCAGTATGACGCTCAGCGGTTTGGAGTTGATCTGTTTGCAGGCTGGAAAATGCACACAAACACCAGAAGAGGTTTAACCAAAATTAATCTCTAATTCACAGTAAACTTCCATTTTCTGCCGGTATTTCATTTCCAGTGCACTCAGATGAAATTATATTAATATAAAAGGGTAACCATGGCAACTGAAAACTAATTCAAGGAGCTAATATGAAGCAAAGATAATACTGAGGGTCAAAACAAATGATGTCATTATTTCTTTATCAAACAATGGACATCAGTGAGTTTTGAGGACTTACCCAATAAGAATCGTTCTTCATTAATCAGGTTCTAGCTTCCTGATATAGCACGGCATAAAGTTACAGCATCATCTTTTTTTTCCCAGTGCAGCTACATGACTCATCACTGAGTAGGCCTATCACTTCTCTTCCAATCATACACAGAACATTTTCTCTGTGTGGGTGTTAGTGATGGTTTTCATTTGACTTTTCTGGATGGTAATTACATATCCTTCAGCTGGCTCCAACAATTCAGTCACAAACAATGATGCCTTATACTGCCCATTCAGTTCTCCTTTCTCCAACTTAAAGCATGGGGATTTTGCTAGGGTTGTATAAAATATGTATACAAGGTGCTGCAAGACTCACTGTAAAGTGAACGTGTGGGTTTTTCAGCATGTCTTTCATGTGTGGTACACGAGTGGGAGCCAAAGTTGAGTATAAAGCTGAGAGCAGAAAGTCATTGTTTTAAAAGATTAGGGTTGTTCAGAGAGGTGAAAATTTGCAAGATGATAAAGTTTCAGTATTCACAAGAAAAGTGTGTAATTTATTTAAATACAAAGTAGGCAGGGAATTTTACAGAAACTGTGTAGTTGTTGTTTAGATTTAAATGATTAGCAACAAAATTTATTTTACATTTAACCACCAGAAGTGGAACATTATCATGAAAGTTTTCTTTTTTCTTGTGTGGGCTGGTAACACTGGGTCACATGCAGCGACACAATGCTCCACCTGAGGCCGACATTGCTGAAAAAACAACTTTAACTTTTCTAAATTTCTTTAGTTTATTTCATGTTAAAGTTTTCTATTAAATCACATAAAAACAGCATGAAACAACCAACCCTGTTATGTATTGCCAATGCATAAAAATACATTTCAAATTCACACAGAAGCTCTTATTCTGCTCTCAGGAAACATTACCGCCATGTTGGTTGCACTTTATCAAGACAATCATGTCTCACGACATCATTTTTTGATAAATGTGTCATGGTTGAGAGTTAAATCTCAGAAAACACAAAAACAGCTGCATCACTGAATGTTTTTATTTCTGTTAAAGAACTGATATGTTTCCTCTTGATAAGCTCACTCCAATTAGGGTGCCAGACTTGAGGATTGGCTGACAGCTGAAGAGTTCCTTGGTGTGTTATCTTCCTCCTGAAGCTCCTGGTCAGCCTGTGAGGTGATGCTGTTCCACCCACGGGAGTGAGGCTGCAGTTTGCTGCATTGTGCGTACATCCTCTTGTATCTAATGATGTGGGCACAATGATTCATGCGGAGGCGAGCGTCCACAGAGATCTCAGGAGGCAGATTGGAAGCCTGTCTGCCACACACGGCTGCCCTGCCTCTTCTTGGCTGTAATTCTGGATCTACAATATACCCACCTTTGGGTCTGTAAGGAATAGGCATTTTCACTGGTTTTGGCTCTGCATTGGCTTTTTGGAGTTTTGTTTCACAACCTGTGCTGGTCCCAATTGACCCCACTCCATCAGCTGGACTTCTGTCTTCCTTTTTATTGTGGTATGGACAATCAGCCAGGGGACACATGTACACTCTGTCGCCCATTTTGGTTGACATTTGTCCACGTGCTTTTTTTAAGTCAGCCCTCTGCCGGACTGGTGGTGCTTGCATTGGACATGCCAGAGATGGCTTGGCCACTCTGACTGATGATCCTCTCTGTCCATGCAGTTGTGGTGGAAGTTGTGTTGGTTCATTGGAGGAAAATTGCTTGCCTTCAGCAGTTGGGCTCATTCTTTTATCTTGGCTGTGAGAAGATCCAGCAGATACACTGGGAGCTGGCAAAGAGAGGTCCTCTGTAGATGGTTTTGGGACTTCAGTCTTTTTTAACTGTTCTCGCAAAAAATTGTTCTCTGCAAAGATATAAATTTTTAACAGAGGTGTCATAATCCGACCATAATAGCTTTGACACTGTCACTGACTTACTTAGCCCACTGCTCTTGATACAGAAAGGCAACATCGACTGTATCATTTGATCCGCCATCATTAGAGTGCAACAGTTTCTGTGCATGTGTTGATAGAAATCCTAGAACTCCTGGGATATCATCTGGATGTGCAAGCAGTGCTGCCCTGGACATACACTCCACCAAACTTATTAATCCATATGGTAGAGAATTACCCTCACACATCCTTAATGGATATGACTGTACCCCTCTGAAGAAATGTGTGATATGCAGATGTGCACAATGTCTGGCGATTGCTTCTAGAGCAATCACAGTTAAATTGTGTTGTCACAGAAAAAAAATCAGTTCTAGAATATCCAGGATGTGTCAGCATTCACTTCACAAAGCACGAAATGTGTGTCGTCGCCCCCCAGTAAATGCAAATGTTCTACAGATGCACGAATTACACAGTGATGTGTCACATTGTGACATATTTGCATGAAGTTTTAAACAATGTGTGATCTTTTGCAAATCACAGACGTCTTTGTCTGTAAATTATTTATTTATTTATTTATCTATCTATTTATCTATCTATCTAAATTTATGGGACAATAGAATGCCATGGAATCACGTGTTACTTTCCCCGGTCATTGGAAATAATCATTTATTTCAATCCTTGTGTGGAAATTAGTGTTTGTTTTTAAAAAAATACTACTTTAAATATTGTGCTACTGGGCCAGAATAGATAATCATATCGGTTCCACATGAGCAGTGTCCGTATGACCCTGTCCATAGACATATTAGTCTGTGACACTAGCCAACATGCTTTTGGAAAGCGGGGATTTACGAGGAACACAGAATGCATCATCAGCTGTGTTCAGCAAACCAGATGGAGGCTGGGCCAAAGGCAGGTCTGCCTTCTGCTGCCTAACAACACAGGGACGACACATAAGACGCATACTGCAGAGCACAAAATATTGAACATCTTGAACAACACTGCTAGAAAAGTCTGAGACGGTGGCGGTAATGTAAAGTTTGTGACGACTTTTAATGATAAGCTTCGTTTGAGGCGCGGAACCGGTGTAAGCTAATTGAAGTTTAACAGGCTAACATCAGGTTTAGCTCTCACAGGGCAGCTAGCAATGTTGGCTACAAGTGTCGCTCGCCTCCCGCAGCTTGCTTAGGTCAACGCCAACTTGTGAGAGCCACCAGCCTTTTTGACGTTGCTCACTTAATTTGTGCGGTCAGCCGGTTATTAGCGCTAGTTTACAATCCTTTAGCAGTAAATGACAAACTCTGAGTTGCTGGATAACGGTTAACACCGGGAGCATATTTCCCACGTCCTGCTCACCCGCACCGTTCAGAAATGCATAGGACTGCAGCAAGTAGCTTTTATTTATTGTCCGGTCATTTAAACTCCAGGATATAATGCTAAAATTATTTCAGATTAGTTCGCTGGTGTCGGATTATTGCGCTCCTCTGGTACAACTGTGCCCTGCCCAGCAGCGTCACTCACTGCATTTCCCATGATGAGTGATCATTATGGAAATATCAATGTTCAGATAGAGCAAATGAAAACATTTGGTAAGGAGGCTGGGGATGCTGAGGAGCAGGTGCCTGTGTCTTCTCCTGCTTCTGCTTCACCAGACCCTTCCAGCAGCGTTACCACCACTGGGACAGATGCATCCAGCTCGTCCATTCTCTGTAAACAAATGACTAAAAATCACAGCACAGCAGGAAGAGATGATAAAACTTTTAGGGGCAAAGCAGTCTCAGATATGTCAATGCATGGCTCTGTAGTTCCTGCTCTTGCAGTGAAAAATTTGAATAGTGCAGAAAATGGGCAATCACTGCACATCAAAGGGACTGGAAAGGTATTGCAAGGCAAGTCGGAGACTAATGGCAACTACTTAACCACCCCTGCATCCAAAAACATACACGAAACTCGCCGTGAGGATGGGTTAAAGCCTTCAAGAAAGAGAAGACCTGTGACGGTGGATACCTCTAAAGCCAAAACCTCCCTGGAGGCACTGAAGTTGAGCATCAAGCAGCTAAAGTGGAAAGAGGTGTGCTATATCCAAGTTTCTGTCTTAAGTGTTTGTTTTGCTTTGCAGATAATACTCAATTGTGACCACGTGGTCGGTAGTTTGCACTTATAAATAGTAAGTAAAAGTGTTATGAGCTGCTTTAGGTAGACAGCACTGAATTACTTGATCCAGATATATCAGCTTCTCTTTAGGATTAGAATAAGCTCAAGTGTTTGTCACGAAAGTGCATGGATGCAAACCTCTGTCTATCTGTTCTCCATGAGCTGTAGTTATTTACTGCCTCTTATATCAAAAGTCAGGCATCTTCTGTGATCTGTGTCATTTGTTTTAGGTTTTGTTTTATGCTGCGGCTTTTGTCAAAGCTAAATTTGCAAAGTGCTACAAACGATTAAAAAGTTGGTCAAAGATGGGTGGAGATGGTGACAATAGAGAACAGGTACGTGCTAGTACTGGACTTTATAGATGCAGGTGGGGCTTTTCTGGTTCAGTAGTCATTCTGTTTAAATAAACCTAACTTATAGTTTAAGAGGTTGAACAATGAATGTAGGTGAGATATTTTGCAGATTGTCAACTTAAAAAATGTATCTGTCCTGGGCTGTGAGGGAGAACTCTTGAAAATAACAATACTGCTTCTAGCTTTGCCTTATATTTGGCATTTGCATGTATTTTGTGGTGAATCCTGTTACAAGACTATCCAGCGGTCTTTAGGATTTGTACTTATTAGGTTTTTCTCAGTTTGTCTTTTTTGCTTCTAGTGATTGTCTGCTTTAGTTTTCTTACAAAGGCTGTTGGGTTGCTCTACAGGTGTAGCAGCAGTTTATTTTTCCCCATTTAGATTAGTAGCTGGAACAGTCTTTTTAATGTTTCCTCCTTCTCCTCAAACTCCCCATGTCCACTTATCAGATTTAGCATGAAAATGTTACTTAATATTCAAAATAAGGACAAGTAATCAAGGGGATCCTTATCCACTGTTAAGCTTCCTGTGGGAAAGCAGCCAGGTCATCTCTCTGCTGTCATGATGCTGGACAAGACAAGTAAAAGAAAAAGAAGCAAAAGGCAATCAAGTAATAATAATGAGCTAGATCCAATGATGAAAAAACAAAACAGAAAACAGAGCCCTGCAGTTTTTTTTTACCATGACTTGCCCTTGGAGCTGAGGATGTTTATATTTGACTTTAGATGCATCACATTATAATGATCTCTACATGCCCTTCATTGTATTCATAATTGTGTTAATTAGCATGATAAAGTCATTTCCTGGCCTTTTTATTGTATCTGTGTGGGTATATTCACATTGTGAGGACAATCAACAATCAATTTGCACAAAGTTAACCTTTGTGATAATAAATTGGTTCTCAGAAGGAGCTCCAAAGCAAAAACAACATATAAAGATCAGTGATGTACTCTGGATTTTGGACTGTTGCACAGACAAGACATTTGATTAATTGACTTTTTGTGCTACGAAGAACAACTTTAGGAATTTTAAATTCATTTGATAATCAGGAATAATCCTCTGATCAATCAATAAAGCCAATTATTTGCAGTCGGACTGAAACGACTAGCTTTGCTTTCCCCTAATTTGTTTTTATTCGACCAGTAATTCTGCAAAACTTTGGCGTCTGAAATATAAGAAAAACAAAAAGAAACACCCATAATTTATAAGCTGAATTTCACCCAGTTCTGCTCGCTCCGGACCATCAGAGCCACCTGCTCATTTTGAGCATGATGCATTCAGTGCCAGTTATCGACTATTATTAACACCATCTCCATTATTTATGAGAGTTAAAGAACAGCAATTTGATGAGAGCCGTGAAGTAAAGACTACTTATGCATGTGACCAAGCAGTGACACTTGAACCCTTCCAGGTCTGCTTTCAAAACGACGGAGGGGCTATACATTACCACACTTTGCCTGCATGATGTCCCCCCAACAAAGTCAACAACACTATAGATCTTGTGTCATTTTGAAAGCACATGTCATCATCTTTGAAGGGGCTGAAACTCCAGTAGCCTCGCTCTCATTTGTTTGCCTATTATGGGATGAGCGTCAACTGAAGAAAATCCTTTTAGTAAGTTGTAATACACTCAGGCACTAAGTAGCTTCATGGTCCAGGATGTTGGAAACTTATGTCCAGTTGCAGATTAGGACAACTTCCTGTCTAAATTATCTTATCTTTACATCTGTAGTACTTTCTGGCCTGAGAAAGAGCTGTCAACTGACTTTCCACATATGGCTTTCTCTTCCACAGTGAGAAATTATTAGCCCCTAAGCTCTTCTAATCCAATATACTCCTAGTTCTCTTTCAGGCAAATATAATGGCCGCTTGGGGGTCGAGTGACAGCCTCAGAAAATGTGACTAATAAGCAGGCATTTTTCCAGCGGCTTGGCGCTGTGATAAGGATGCTACAGCCTAAGCAGGCATTTTGAATTAATGGATTTTAAAACGCTTGATACCTACAGGCTTCTTTGGAGCAGGTTTGGAAAATGATAAACCTGATTATTTGAAAGTGTGCATGCTATTTTCTGGAGGCAGGACAGATAAGGTGCAACTTTTAATATCTGCTGTGCCTGTCTATACTGCTAGGACTAAGAAAATGATGCATGTTATTGAGGGGGGAAAAAAACTAACATGGAAGGCTA
>JAVQJG010128072.1:0-10351 GCA_036024015.1 Craterocephalus amniculus | reverse complement strand
TATGGTGGCATGTAGATTTCTGTCTGTAGCTCATAAATATTTTTATTTGTCTCCTCTACTAATATTTCAACCTCAATGGGATTGAAATTCTTTTTGCGTTTGGGTTCCTTTCTCTCTGGATCCTTGCGTGGCAGAGCAAACAGCGACGCAAAATCCTGATTTAAATACCGCTGTTTGCTCCGCAAATAATAACAGGAGCAATCTTAATAGATATGGTGCTAATCATAGAAACATGACCGGAGAAAAACAGCGCAGCAAATATTGATTTGCGCAGCAGTTCTGCGCTTGTCATAAATCAGCGCCTTAGTATTTTATTTCCAGTTGGGAGTAGCGTGAAATCTTAACAAAGCAAAACATAATAGACCTGAACTATACATGCAGGTCAAACATTGGGATTTATAGACATGAGGACAAAACTTCCCAATCCGGACAGCTTGTCAGTGTTAATTTAGGACCTGCTGGCACTGTGGGGGGAGTGACCAGTAGTCCTGGAGTAACACACAGAAGTTGTAAGTTTGCGATACTTTTGTCTTTATTTTTAAGTGTCACTATCACTATAGGCACAATCTTAATTCTCCCCGTCGGCCCAACCCCTTAGCCCTATGCCTTCGCCTTTAAACAGAGTGTGAAGGCAAAAGGACATGTTTTCAACCCTGAGACACCCCTCTCTCCATCTAACCTGTCTCAGGAGGTTGGTCGCATCGAGGGTCGCTGTTTACAAGAGACACGAGTCACACAAAGCTCTAAATACAACAGAAAAGAGCCATAACTTCCTGCTTTATAACCACATAAATAAATATAAAATTAAAATTACATACATAGGGATAGATAGACAGATAGATAGATAGATGCGTAGGGCGGTCAGACGGTGCATGTTGCCGTTAAAACTCATCCTTTGCTATGAAGTCTGCATCCGAAAACCCTGCACTGAAAGGGTTATTCATCCTTTCCACTTGGTCGTTCCCCTCGGTTTGAAAACGAATCAAGACACCTATTTGTCTCTCATGAATGCGCAAAACGGAGGGGAAGGGCTTAGGGGGAGAATTGAGAACAGGCCTTAATGTTGTAGATAATTTTTTGTGAAGAAAGACTAACTTTGGGCAACAGAAGACCTTTTAAAAATAAGTTGCCTTGTTTAAAGTTTACATCATCTCATTTTTCACAGGGAAAAGACCCTGTCTCACTCTGAGGATACATATAAATACTGGTCTATTTCAGATCTGATTACAAGGCTATCTTTAATTCACCTTAATTGTTACCATTTAACCATTTACCATTGTTAACATTACTGGCTTTATCGTAAATAAATCCATCATATTTAAATTTTATCAATCATTTTATCATCTGGCAGTGTAATCACTAGTTTGGCTTTATTAGCGGTAGGTCTGATCTTGGCTACATACTGTAACAGAGGACTGTTTTAGCTCATTCTTTGAACTACAGTAATGGTGCTGAATTGTATTTTTGCCAAACAAATGGTTTTGTATCAAATTCAAATTTTAAAATATTAGATTAACACTCAACCAGAAGGTTTAAAGGGGTGGCAAACACAGCTGTGGATCCAGATGTCAATAATTTAACTGTTAAATGGGTGAAAATGTATTTTATCTAGGGATGACCCCTCACAGTCGAGGATTCGTTGGACTTTGCTTTGACTGACAGTCTCCCAGTCGAATCGTCGCAAAGTGTCCCAGGCGGGTTTAAATCTCATAGTCACACGTGGTGATTGTACAGCCAAAGAGATGTGTCTGTGACCAAGTCGCCAGGACGCATGGTCACAATGGCAGGAGCGCACAGTCAGATGGAAACAGGTGCAGGAAAACACGGCCCGTTCTATGGCAGGATTTCTTTATTTCATTAATCAATTCATTTATTTTATTTTGGTTGGATCTCACTTTGAAGCTCACTTCACCTAAGCAGCGCAGTATATAATCAGCTTGTTGCTCTTTACTTTATAACTTTTACTTTCCCTTTTACATGAATATAACTTTTATTTTGTTATTGTGCCCATTTTTTGTTGTTGTGCAATTACTCATTTCCAGGTAGGTTATTCTATTGGAATTGGGCTACTTTATACGTTTATTTACTTTATATGACATTTGCACGGCACGCTGTGGAGCAGGCACAGGCTGTTACGAGCATTTAACACACACAAAAAAAAAGAACGAGAAAGAATGAGGGAAACCCTTCTGTATAAGCTGAAATTTACATAAAAATGCTCAACAGTCATGGTCTTTCACCTCCCAGAGCTACTGCATGAGTCCTGTTTGAAATGGAACCTTGCCTTTTTACGGTACAGAGGTTCCTGAAGAGAATTGGAACATGCCCTTCACGCAGCATATGTGCACGTTCATTGGAAAAATCTGGCAAGACCCGAGAGAAACTGTAAAAAGGCAGTTTAGCTGTTGTATTCACTAATCTCAAATGTTTCAGGTTCACTGGATCTAGAAACAGCCTTCATATGGTTGTTTTTCTCACATTCACAGTTTGAATGTCTCCCTTTCATGTAGGTATTCTGAAAATGCGCCGTAATGCTGAGGATCTGAGCTCTGCATGTGGACTGGATTCTAGTCACACTAGATCGTGAGTCTGTGTCAGAGCCGCTGGTTCTCAAATTAATCCGATGACATTTACTGTTTAGTTTACTACTTATTTCTACCAATATTGGCAGTAAATGAATAAAAGGTATCTCGCCTGATAAATCCTGGGATAGGCTGCAGCCCGTCTGCGACCCTGATTGGATTAAGCGGTACAGAAAAGAAATGAATAAAAGGAGAAAATGATCTGATGAACAACTCACAGAAATAAACCTTATTAATGAGCAAATATTTAATACCATACCATAGTTAATTCAGTAGCCTAAAATTATGACTGTAAATGCTTATGTTGCCTTAATTGTATCCCCCCAAATGCCTGAAGCACATATAATGAACATTATATGAACCTGAAGTTCATATGATGTATACTTGATTTGCATGTAAACAGAAATGTTGGCATAAAACATATTACTGCTGTCAGGGTCAATGTTATTATCATGCGTATTTTTGGCTCAGAAATCTTGACAGTGTACGTATTTTTGTTGCGCAGAAACGTTTATTGGAGACGTTACGTTCTGGCGACTGGGTTGACATATAAGAGTGACGCATCGGAGAGCATTCAGACTTAAAGCTGTGGCTCACAAAGCATCAAGTCTTATGCAACGAGCTGGGAGTGGGAACAGGTTGGGTTAAGGGTGACAGACTATGCCTATATGATAAAGATGCAGCTTCTGTGGAAAAATGCAGCAGTTACATTTTTAAATGTCTTTTACACAGTAATTCAATTCCTAAACTAAACTAAACTCACTGGGTTTGTTAAACAAATTGTTGCTTGTTCCTGATTTACATTAGTTATTATGAAGATTTATGTCTGCAGTAATATCATGACTAGATTATATATTTTGCCTTAGCAAAATTAAAACTGTTTTATTTCACTTGAAACACCATAGAGAAAAAAATTAACTTTAAATGGAACAATTGGGCTGCAGATGAACACAATGGTGAAATCTCTGGAGGTGAATTCAACTTAATTATGACCTCTTTGTTCCAAATAATGTCACTGTAAAAGGCAAAGATAAATAGTGGCAGCTCTGAGTCCTGTAGTTGTTTTTCTTATGTGAAAAAAACATTTTGTCAGGCTACTTGAAATCACAGTGACATGTCCGTTGGTGTGAATAACAAATCAAGTCACCTGTGTTGTGCTGCCTATGTAAATTTCATGTCTGTTTGCCTTTTTGTCAGCGTGATGCTGCTATTTGTTTGCATAAAACTGTATGTGAAAGCTGATTTGGAGAGTTACTTGTAACTTGATAACACTGGGATTCTGCAGCAGACTAGTAATGGCTCTAACAGGGAGGCAGTTTTGTTGAGATCCAGTCCAGTTTAACTCTGCAACAGAATGCATCTGATTTGTGTCATAATTTAGTCTGAGAATAAAAAGTTTCATTTCATATTGTCCGTATATTTGGGCATAATCTCAGTCCTTTATTTCCCCAGTCCCTTCTCATGCTGAATTTTCCTTGTCAAGCCCCAAATTAATCCTTATGATTAGTTTTCTGGCATTGATGTGTACTATGTGCATTAAAAAACATGCTAGCACCTAAATCCCGCATGAAGATGAAGATTAGGATTGAGGTATTAGTTGTTGCTTACATTCAACAAAATACATTTGTACTTTATTCATTGACTGAAAATAATGAATTAAGATTGATCTTAAGGTTACCTTATATTTAGAGAAGGCGATTTAACATGGTAGACAGCAGAGTGGCAAGCATTCTTTACAAAACAGCACACCCTGCATCAGCCATTGATCACATTCCCCCATGCTTTGTCAAACTTGCACAAGTTCCTGTTTTCCTCTCAGATGATAAACTGAGTTGAGGACAAAAAAAGTGGGGCCTGAATCAATAACTCCATTTACAACATGAAAATTACCTGAGGATAGCGAAGGGGAGGAAAAAACAAACCAATAATCTTCCAACTGTCATTCCCCTTAGTGCTAGAGAGAATCAATCACTGACTGAATTTATACACCCAGCACCTTGGAAATCACAAACACTTGTCACAATTGTAACATCCACAGTGGACACACAATAATTTTGTTTTGTTCTGTTGCCTAACAATCATTTTAAAAAAAAAACTAGAAAAAAAAAACATTTAAAAACCCACAACAGAACTTTTGAAATTTTCTTAGTAATACAGCTCTTGAGGAAGCCATAATATGACATCAATCTTGCAACCTACCTGTACTGTGAGCTCTCTCCTCTTATATATAACAACATATTGGTGAAATGAAGGAGTTTTGTGGCAGAAATTGTTGTTTTTAGAGCCTGGGCGAGCTGACCTCATTCATTCCCATTACAATTAATGTACTGTATGCTGATCACGAGTGGATCTAAATATCTCTCGAAGGAGTTCAATTTACACCAAAACTGTCTGGGTGAGTAAATTATCACATTTCATGCTAGAAAAAAGTTCCATGTTACAAAAAATCGAACACCCACAAAAACAGGCCAACAACCGTGGACAGGAAACAAAAACACCACCAAATAAGGGAAAATCAGACGAGCCCTGAATTGTTACGACCCCAGCTCAAGAGCAGCAACAAAACGGAGGACACAGCGACTGCGAATGTAACCCTTAACGGGTGGTTATTTAAAAACCAGGAAAACATTTCCCCGACTGGGGCAGAGAATCGCGGCGAGATGTCATGCCAGCCGATGTCATCAGGAGAGAGGGAGCGAGAGCAAGAGCAAGAGGGGGAGGCCCTGGCGGAAACCATCTTTATAGCATCTGGGTTCAATCCACACACCTGCTGAAGAGCACAGAACAATCAGGCTGTCACAATAACAGGGCTGTCCTGACAGGGCCGTCACAAAGACCTCAGGTTTATATTGTTGATAGATCTTTGCTTAAATGAATTTGTTGTTTTTAACATGTGCACACACAACCAAACAATAAAATGCAGGAGCAGATCAGGATCTCACATAACCAATGCTTTTGTGTCTGTTTATACTCTTTATAAATGTTTTGTATCCCTTTTCTTACAGCATTTATTCAGTTCTTATATCAGCCCCGGCTGATGTGGTCTCAGGTCTGTTGTGCAAATCACAGCTTTCCAAAGCTGTACATAATCTACTCTACAGCCTCTTTAAGTTCTACAACTGTAGTGCATTCCATTATTCTTGTAAGTATGTTTAATTAAAGGTATTATTTGTCTAAATAGGAGACATATCATTTTATCTCAGAGTGATTGATTAGTAAAAATGACAAAAAAATGTGTAATGACCCAAAACATTTTCAAAATTTGCTTAAATGTCTTTATGATGGTTAATTTACACCTTTTTTTCTTGACAAACATGTGCTGCACTGCTTCCTTTGAGTCCATTTGTTGCATTCACCTGAAACATACAGTTGTTCTGCCAAACACACTGCACGGAATTCTTACCCAGCTGCATACAGAGTGTTTACGTGTGTGCGCGCATGAGTGGGTGTCTTTATGTGACTAACATTGAGAAAGTAGAGAGCTCATCTCACTGTGACCTTCTGCCCCATGAATCAGAGATGTCCAGTATCAAGACTTTGGCTTCGGGGCCAATGTCATCTACAGAGCTAGAAGAATAGATGTGGCACGCCAGCATCGCACACCTCCCACTCATCATGCTTCAGTGCTATCTCATAACTTCCCTACGGATAATGACCATGCTCCTGTCTGGTATAAGTTGTACATGTGTAAGTGCACAGAAAGAGACATGGAGAAGGGAAACTGTGTGGCAGAACACTCCTAAGATGTGCACAGTTTTTAAGGCAATTGTACATTTAGGGAAACAGTTACAACAATATAAAGTAAAAGAGAAGTGCATTCATTAAAAAAAAAAGGATGTGCTAGTTGGCCAAAATATGCATAGATAAACACCCAAACATGCCTATAAGAAGTCATGGAACTGGAGGGTTTTCATTATATCTGTTGCTTAATCTTTAGCTTGGAAGTTACTGCTTTTATAAGTGGGGAATGTATGAACATTGTTAATATGAATTGGTGATGTGGATTTCTTATGAATTAGGTTGGATTTAATTTGTCTACAAAGTGTGTTGAGATGGTTTTGCTGACTCTATAGACTGTCACTGATCATGTGACTTGCATGTCATACGTTCATGGGTGGCTCTATACTCTGTACATCCATATTGTTCCTTTAGATGTTCTGATTGACATTTCAAGGATGGGATTTATTTTTACAAATGACTCCTGAACCTGAATGATGGACTAAACTGGTTTCTGCCATCAAACAATATAACTGGAAGCCGTTTGAAAGCTCTCAGCTGTATAGTGCCTCTGTGTCTGTGGTATATCATTAAAAAATATATATTTTATAGGATTTCAAAAATATATTTTTGGTGGATTGGTCTAATTTGAAAATATTTATGAAAAAGTAAAGATCGTGCATGACTAAAATATAGCAAATGGCACTCCAGGAGTCCTTTCAGGTTAGTGTAATGTTAACGGACATCTAATTGTGGCTAATTCCTTTGTTTGTTTCGCTTTTTTTTAAGCCGACTTCACTATAAATGGATAAAAAAGCAAACGAAAAAAAGATGAAAATTATATTAAAGTTTTACAAAAACTCATTCAACTCATTCATTTAATTCTTGAACAAATAGTCGTGCACCAAGAAATTGAAGCAAAAAATGTTATTCATGTGTAATCAAGGGAGGACGATCAGTATGTGAACTATGTTACATGTTAGATAAATTAAATTCATCACATTCTGCAGAAAATTCAGAATGAAAGATAGCGAAGGAAAAATAATTGAAACGAGAGGACCTGACTGCTACTTTTTAATATTTGAATATTAATTTCAAGTGACATGTGAACAGTAAAAAAAAAAGTAAAATACTTAAAGAAGGAATATAAATAGTAAAAATAAGATGTGCACTCAGTTGACAGTCCCTGAGCCACAGTTAACGTAGCTAATGAGTCATTGTGATAACTTGTTAAGCAGTTGGGTTTTGGTTTAGGTGTTGGAGCTGGGCGACATCTGCGACACCTGCAGGACTGTAGTTGGCCACCCCTGCTAGTCCAACTATTCTACCAAGTCTGCATGAGAGTATCCACTGAATAAATGCAAAACAACAGAGCCTCATCTCTGCAAGTGTCCCCAAATGACCCAGGGGTACCATGGAAATATATACACATTATACTTTAAAACATTTACTTTTGTATGGCCATAAAAGGTTCCTTAACTACAACAAAGATATTACTACCTTCTATGTCCCCCCACTTTACTACCTCCTCTCTAAATTCTTACTGATAACCAAGGAAATAACCAAGCCTCTCCTCCACTCGGCCTTTGAGGTCTTCCTTCTATTTTATATTTCATAAAGCAGGTTTCAGACAGCTATTCTTGCTTGCTATCGTAAAGCAGGGCCTAGGAAGCAGTTCGCCAAGATGAAAGGAAGCAGTTCACAGAGGATGACTGAGGGTGATAACGTGACACACAGGGTGGTAAAAAGATGACAAGATAGCATGTGCAGCGATAATGGAGAAATCACATACAAAAGAAATGTCAGGCGCTTGAGAGAACTTGTTTGTTTATTCGGTGCATGTGACCCTGAGAGGTGCTATGGGATGGGTATATCAACAAGTGTTTGATACAGAAAGCGGCTAATAGCCGTGTTTCTGTGGCAACAACAATATGAGCTCACTTGTGAAGCACTCAATTTAATTTAAAGCTCTTAGATTAATTTGAATTATATAGACCCGGCATTTCGAATGACATTTGGTAATCTTTCTATAATTCCGCATGACATGTGATGTATTGCAGCAGAATTTCTCCCGAAAGCTGTGCTGGAAAGCCAGGCACTGGTTCCAATATATGTAGTCTTAATTCACTGGGAATTTAGTTTCCTTAGGAAGGAATGTCTTTTGAAAGATTAAATTCAAATATACACAATTAAATTCACAAATTAGTCATTTTGAAAATGTATTTAAATTGTGTAATTTCACTAGTTCTAAGCTAATAAAACGAGTATTCAGCTGCTCTTTTTACGCTGCAGGATCGTAAAGCATGTCTCAGTTCTGATGCTTTGTATTCATACGTTATTCTAGTTTCATTTTTACTTCTAAGTAACAAATCATTAATTACTTGAGAGCCCCTAGTATGAAAAATATAGCTTTTCTAACTCTAAATACTTCCAGAAATGCTCAGTAACACAGCGTTTAAGCATTGTCTTAGACATTTAAGTTTGTTTATAATTCATTTGGCTGCAGTTACTTTCATTTTTCCTTGCAGCTGCTCTTGGGTTTTTGATTGAGTTGTATTCCCATCCTTATTTATTGTCTATGGGCTGACAGTTTATCTGCTGGTCTGACAGCCCTTTCATGTTTTTAAGCACCGCCTCCTCTCGCTGTGGTCCCCTGTGCCTGAGTCAGCACAGAGCTTTCTTTCCCGACCCTGACCCCCGGTCTGTGAAACACATTGATCTGAAGCTCATTACTGGCACCAAGCTGAACCAATCAGATACTTTAAACTTTAGAGGAGGAGCAAAGAAACAAAGAAATAATAGAAAAAAAAAACTCAGTCATGACCTTCATCAAGCTACTGTGATGATGATGATGACTATAGAAGCAGTTCTTTCACATTGGTGACATTCTGAGTGTTCCAAGTTAAGAGACACACAAAATGTGTTAAAGGCAGTTTCTGTGTATTTTTATTTAACCTATAAGTCCAGATGTTGTCACTGATGTAACTGTTTGCTTCTTTACAAAGGAATCCAATAATTCCGGGCCTGACATAATTCATTATGTTGAGAAAAAAAAAACAAATCTCCATTCAGTCTTTTGTTAAATCTGTTTGAGATAACATCTCCAGAAAAGAAGAGCATGCAGCAGAAACAGAGAGACAGTTTTTATTAATCTTATCCATTACTTCTCATGTCTGTTCTTTCTATTTACTTTCTCCATCAACACAATGTGAAATGAATGTCGCTGTAATATCCATCACTGCACTGGAGTATTGATGCTTATTTTATTACCAAAGAAATTACTATATTGGAACAATTTAACAGCTTTAATTCCTGCGAACTCACCGCATGACTTAAGTGGTTTTAAGAAGTTATTATTTACATTTAAGGAAGTGCAAGGTGAAGTCATTTTACCTTTTAAATATCAGAAGGAGTCATGTTGGTTTAATTCAGCATTATAAGAAAAGAGACAAAAACCAGAATTCTGCTATTTCACTCAACAATTCTTTGTTTGAGGAAAAGGAGAAAATACATAACTCTCGAGAGGAGGTCTGATCGTAGCCTTAGCTGCTGACCCCTGTTGCACCAATGTGCGCAGAGTCTCCCAGCACAACCTGAAGAGACCTGCCTATCCTAGAAAAATCCTCCTCTTATACTTGGTATAATACTTGTGTCTATGTGTGTGCTTGTGGAGCACTTACATGAGTCCATGTATGTGTATGTGGGTGCGCTACATGTGTATTTTGCGCTACATGTGTATTTTTGCGAGGCTGCGTAGTCATCATCCATCTTCCGTTCACACCACACTGGTCCGGCACCTGTAAGGGAGTCACAGCCCTACCTACACTTTCTTTAACAGTGGTCATCTTTGAGCTCCAGCATTCAAGGCCAAAGTCTAATCTATGAGCTCACCCTGTCTCTCACTATGAACCTGTGAATCTTCATTTTTAATAAGAGTTTGGTGTTAGTAATTTTCCACTGTTCTGAGCTGAAGTTAGAAAAGTAAGTGAAAAACACAATAAGTATATGAACTAATGAATATATATATTAATCATATCAAATTAGTAAAACAT
>JAVQJG010128058.1:0-11819 GCA_036024015.1 Craterocephalus amniculus | reverse complement strand
AATCAATTTGGAAAAGAAAACAATATCTTTGTTGGTTTTATGTATATGTGAATACATTCCCTCGTTTATAATCTTTTTTTCAGATTTGTTCTTTATTGTGTTACTCCTATCATTCCATAGTAATTGGACCCTAACCTTTCTTTTCCATGGTTATCAGTATGAGTTTTGTGCAACAGAGTGCATAAATCCTGAAAAACACAAAGTAATAGTAGTTATTGAAGTAGGACACCATTAGCCAGACACCAGTTAAGTTTCTTTTTACGGGAGCCTACAATGTTTACAGAGCTTAGGTCCAACGGGTTTAATTCTAAAGTATGACTGATGAACAACCAACAGCCCCTGATCATAAATTCTGAGTCCTGCTACTGTATCCAGGGACAATTTCCAATTAACATTTTGATCTTTCTGACTGAACAGTGAGTTCTTATCCAAAATCTGTCTGGTTGAATAAACCTAGATAAAGGAGAAATTTTCTGAATGTTTACTGTTACTCGGCTCTAATCCAGCACAGGAGCAGATTTCTTCACCTGCTGAAGAGGCATTCATGGTCCACGCCTACATAAGTTCAGCACCACACGTTTCATCTCCACTCATCAGAAGCAGCTCATCTAAAAAGTTCAGATCAAGCTGTTGGCTTTCTAATAACTCATGAAGCTCCTTAAATACGGCTTTTTGGCAGCACGCAGTCCTGCTGTTATTGTTTCATTCATGTTCCTTTGAAGCAAAGTTTTCCTCCAGCTCTCACCTTGGAGAATTCCCAAAACATCGCTTGCTTTGTTCATCAGATCATGGAGCCTGCTTTCTGTTTTCTTCTCTTTCTATGATTGAATTATGCTTTGCTCAGTACTAGAGGGGAAAGAATTGTTATTCGTATCCGTACATGAGAGCACACAAAAGCAGCCATTGTTGCTAGTCAAATGGGAATGTTAAGTAGAAGCTGGCAGAGCCTCCTTTTATCTTGGGTATTTACAACTCTGTCACAACCAGCAGGAATTTGGAAGCTGAAAGGGAAAAAAACATTTTTTTCCCCTTTCTTCTTCTTCTTCTTCTTCTATTTCTTTTTTTTCTTTCTTTTTTTTTTACCCTGCCCGGATGCCCCAGCTTTCATCTCTTAGTGCTCTTAAGTGAACGGCCTGCTGTTTGTGGAGGGAGAAGCTGAATCAAAGCCAATGATTAAAACAGAATATTTGCAGAGGTTTTCAGGGGAAGAAAAAGAGGGGGAAAAAAACATAAGAGAGAAGAAGAAATTGAAGGAGAAAGTTAAATTTACCATCTCCAATAAGTTGTTGACTCTGTGTTCGCTGCAGGAGCCGTGGCCTCTAGCAGCTCCTTCTCATCAACATGCAAAATAATCCTCTTTGTTCAGAGGAACAGAATTGTTGCTGGTTTTTTTTTGTTTTTTTTTTAAAAGACAGCCTTCTTTCCCAATATTCTGCTCTCCTAATATCTGCAACATGCCTTGAGCAGTGGTGTTATCTGCGTTTCTTCTCTGGCGGAGCGGCTCTGCATGTCCTGATAGCAGGAATTAAGCTTTAGTCCCCTCCCCTTCCTCTATTCTGACCTGTACAACTCAGAACCTCTTCATCTTTCGGATGTTTCTGTTGCATTTACACCAGGATACAGCAGCTTGGTGCAGTACTGTAGGTTAAGTTCAGTTCAGCATTTTGGCTGCATATGTGCCGACTCATTCCTGCAGATAACGTGGAATTACATGGTTAAGTTATCTAGCCAGCGTGAAGGGGGGAGAACCTGAGGGGAGCGTTAAGTGAAAGTCAAGAGGGAGAACAGAGCTTTAATGGAGGCTAGTAAAGGTCGACGGGGAGCAAGTGGAGCGGAAGGTCAAAGATTTTTTCAGCTGTGTGTCTTAGGCTAACTTAGAGAGGCTGGAAACAGGAGTAAAAAGAAGGGGAAGCAGCGCTCCCCTTGCTGGTGATCACTGCTCTGCCCCCCTTGATGCTAATCCTCTGAAAGCTGTTTTCTAGCAAGGATTAGTGCTAGCGAGAACAAGGCTTAGAGCTCTCCTCTGAGTCGAGATGAGAAATCGAATACAGGTGCTTGTAAGGGAGCTGATCCCGATGACTTTTCTGTGTTCAATATCATACAGCAGGGAAAGCTCTCGCTGCACCAGCTGCTATTACATTCTTCAGGGTGATATTGCTGGAATTCAGGCCAATGCTGACTCGTGCAGAACAGAGAAAAGAAGCCTCTGAAGCTCAATGGATCCTCTAACCCAGAAATTTCAACCTCCCCTACATACACAAAGTCAGCATGTTCTGTATTTTCTAAAAAGATACATTCAGAGGTTATTAGCATCAGACCCAAATTTGCTCAAGTTTTTAATTTATAAGTGAAGAATTTGCTGTTTTAATTACAAAGGTAGCAATTTGTCCATCAAAGAGTTCAGAATGATTTGGTCTAATAAAGAACATTAATAATTAGACGCATAATCCATCGTTTTTGATGTTTTATCTTTTTCACAACAAGAATTTCAAAATTATAAATCCTCACATCATTTGCTGGAAAAAAAAGATTTTCTGTAGTTTTTTTCTTTTGACCAACTAAAAAGTTTCCTTCACTATGTAAGCAGTCTCAGAGCATACACATACTATAAAATCTAATTTATGGCCTGTATTTGCTACATTTGTGGAGATTTTACTCCCTGCACATCTTCTTGGTGTTTTCTTCTGCCTCATCTGATGTGGAGTCTACTTTTATGTTACTGAAAGGGCCCTCGTGCACCAAAGCTAAGAGAAAGAACAAGCAGCAACCAAAGGGTCCCCCTGCTGAGTCTTCTCTGCAAACAAACAGACCACAAAGACTAAGTCTGAACTGAACATAGTTAAATGTTTATGATCCAGCTGTGACAGCAACGTACATCACTCTTTCTGACTTCTGCTTAAAGGTTTCTGCTCACAGCCAGTGGGAGGGAGGAGACATTACAAAATAACATGTAATGACCCCACTGATTACATTTCTGTGGTAACTAACAACACAACATGATTGTCTCATAGTTGAAGTAATTCATCTCTTCAAGAGGTGAGCTTTCAACTCAGCTAAATTCTGCTAACAGTTATGAGGTGAAGAAGATGCTAGCAACAACTCCTGTAGAGCCACAATATTTTTATAAAATCATTCATAAAAAACCTGTAAGGTCTCTAGGCATTAAGACCCACATATTTGATGTTGCTATTTACATTTTGGTTTTATTTAAAGAAAAGACACCTATGACAGAGGAAAAAACAGAAACTTAAAAAAACAAAACCGCAAGAGAGACAAATAACTGACTGACTGATTGAGGAGACATCGTGACAATACTGGAGACAGGAGGAGCAAAAACAAGAACAGTTTCAGAAAATAAAAGAAAAAAGGCAGAACTGAAACTGAAAGACTGATGATGAAGAAGGAACAGTCATATGGAAATCCCATAGTCTAATTTTAAAAGAATTCTGATAAACTAGAAGCTCTCAAAGAATGCAGACATATGCCAAACCAGCGTCAGCCACGTGAGAAAACATAAGCAGTACGCCTTCATTTTGAATCTTCTGGATCACCGGATCCAGATATCAACTAGACCCGTGGTGGTTCTGGGTGGGATTGAAATGTTGGTGGTTCTTGTTAGAAAAGATTCCTGGATCCATTCCTGGATTCTGGATCACCCCCAAATTCTAATCAGTCGTTTCATTTCAGAGAAATGTCTGTCCTTTCCTTTTTGAGTTATGCGGCTGGCAGACAGAGAGACGAACAGACAGACAAACGTATGCCAGCATAAATATAACCTCTGTGCCTTGGCATGTCAGCTGTGTGGCCCATGATTAACACAGTATGTTTCCTTTTTCAACACAGTGATTGGCTAGAAGCAGCATTGCATGGCTGGTTGGGGATCTGCTCCCTTATTTTGGCCAGGGCTCCCTTCTCCTTTTCTTTTGGTTGTTTTGTTTACAATAAATGTGTTGCTTGTTGGTAGTCTCTCATACACGTTATGGTTCCTTTTCCTTTTAACTTTTTTAATTTGGGGACCGTAACATAGTTGGAGACTTGTGTGGGATTCTGTAAGGGATCTTTTGTGTGGTTGTTGGATTGGGTTTGCAGTTGTGGGGACCCTTTTTGTACCCCGTAACTACTGTACGTCACTGCTTTCGGGAAAAAAATGACAACAGTTCACACTGACAAAACTGCGTTATAATTGGATAGGATGGGTGTGTTACATGCCATTACAATCTGAATGAGTGGAATGACACCACTTTGAATCCCAGCCTTTACTACCTTTTCAACAGTCCTTTCACTTTTTTTACTCAGATTCCAATAACAAAGGTAAGGGTTAGAAAGTCACACATTGTCACAGCCTACACAGTCTATTTCTCATTACTCCCAACTCCCATCATATGATGGAAGGCTCTGCAAAAAAAAAAAAAAAAACTGCTACTGAGGGGTTGTCATGAATTTCACCAGCAAAGCATGCAACAAGTATGTTTGACATGTGGACAAATATATGAACTCCATGCTTTCTGGTGAGGCTGTGTTGTTCTTTATGGAATTCTACCAGAAAAACTGGAAGATCTCAAACCTCGAGAATTATTCTTTATTTTTCGTTTAATAAGTGGAAACACCTCTACTGATGATGTGATGCCCTAGGACTTGATCATTAAATGAAAAGCATTATTGTAAATACAGCATTAAAGGCTCCAAAAAGATAAATGCTGCAGTGGGGCTGCTGTATTTGCCTTGTTTGAATTGTGCAGGTGAATGTGATAAAAGAGCCACTGGATGTGTCTGTGTGGATTCTACAAAGGCCATCTTCCCATGATGATAAAAGTGCCAATGGAGGTGCAATTAAAGGGATACTGTGTAACATTTGCCTACTAGGGGAGCTAAATCTGTAACTTGTAATTAAACAGTCTCTCTCTTTCTGGCTTCCTGAAATACCCTTTTCACCTTCTTGCTTCGTTCAGCCATGAAAAAGTTCATCGAAGAGGAGGATAAAGCAGCACAAAGCAGATCTCTCTACATGAAAAAAGAGCCATAAAGCAAAGGGCTCCAAGTCACATGATCCCATGAGAGACGGATCCTTCTGGTAAGTTAAAATGTCTGGTTTCTGAACAGGGTGCTGATACATGTCAGGCATTGTGTGTTGACCCCCGAAATCCTCCACTATTATTGCTCACATTAGACTAATATTCTGGTCAAAGGTTACACAATATCCCTTTCAAAAAGGTGAGTCACCACATGAACAACATAAGCAGATGAGAATTTCAGGCTTCCCCTGACTAAATGTCATGTTCACTATAGTTGGTGAATTATTTTACTATCATATATGAAAGGTTTTAGTGCAGTGTGTGAATGACTTGAGTTTCACTTGTGTCATTGAAAGGGTCATTCTGAATAATGCCTCGAATGGCCCCTCATAAATGAATGTGACATGTAATGTCAAAGTGCTTTGAGTGGTCAGGTGAATAGAAAAACGCCACTTTTTTTCCAAGGTAACATATTTCTACATACAATACAAACCCAAATCGAAAAACATAACTTACATGCAAGGTATCCTGTACAGTACTGTGCAAAAGTTTTAGGTTACTGAGCAGATATGAGCACATCATGCAATACCATCAGAGAGGAGAAAGATCTGAATGTGCAGCAGGACAACAAGCTCATAAAGGAATCCTGCAGAGGCTGGTGTGGCCCCCACAGAGCCCTGATCTCAACTTCAAGGAAGGAGAGTGAGAACAGGTGAATACAGAAGAGACTGAGACAGCCTAATCCACAGAAGAAAACTCAGGAGAACGCTGTCAGTCAAGTCCTTTGAAATACTGCATCCAAGAAGAGGGAAACGGATTTGGAGAAAGTTTGTGTGGAGCAGTAATAAATACACTCAGTAGCCATTTTATTATGTACACCTGTTCGACTCACTCGACTCAAAGAGAACTTTTGGCCAGTTAGTACCCACTGAACTTGTTTTAAACCCTGCAGCTTACCTGAGTACTGTAGCTGACCATCCCTTTCTGAGCACAGTGGAGCATCTTCTGATGCTACTTCCAGCAGAATAATGCACCATGTCACAAAGCTCACATCATCTCCAACATGACAATGAGTTCACTGAGTTTTTTGATGAATTTGTGAATTGTTGAAGGTATCCCACTGCTCACCCAGACGCAGTTGGGGGTCATCTACCCCTCGATGGATGGATGGATGGATGGATGGATGGATGGATGGATGGATGGATGGATGGATGGATGGATGGATGGATGGATGGATGGATGGATGGGTGGATGGATGGGTGGATGGATGGATGGGTGGATGGGTGGATGAATGGATGGATGGATTTCAAGAGCTGCATAAGCAAGGCTAAATTAAAAATATAGTTTTTGCATTGCTTGCAAAACATGGACAAATGAGTGAAAGTATTGTACCATTGGGCAAACATTGATTAAATAACAATTTCAACTACCAAAGAAAAAAAATGCTGACGCCTATTTCGCCCAAGGGTTGACCAGGTAAAATGATGGTGATGGTCACTGGTGGGTAATAAAGAGAGACCACAGTTTGTTGTATGTCTCAGAATATCAGCTTCCAACAGTATGAAGTCAAACAAGAACATAGTACTGAACACAAACAAATGCCTGTTGATTATTTTAGAAGTAAACCTAACTTTGATATATAGCTGAGTTCTTTATAAATCGGTGACAGACGCATGAACTTTTGCTTTTTTTTCCTCTATTTCCCAAAAAGGCAGCAAACTGCTTGCACACATATTATTTAATTTGTTTTTTAATTAATGAGAAAATACTTTAAAATCCAGACGTTATTTGTCACAGTATTAGATTTAAAGATATCTTCCATGTAGTTCTATGTTTATAACATGTGTCTGCGCCATAGCAACAACATCTGAATCTGGAACCCATTAGAGTACAATGTTCCATCAAAACACTTGTAAGATTACATTTTTTCTTTGAAATGTGCTCTAGGAAAAGCCTCTGAATGGAAACAGTGGTGGAAATCAAAAATAATTAGCAGATCCACTGGACTGCCATCACTTTAATTGGAGTATTTGCTAAGGTTGCGACTCTCAGTGAAGCAGCAGTTAATGGGCCTGTTCTGCCTACTCTGGGATTGTATTTAATTTTAGACCAGATGCAGCAGAACATACGTTCACGCAGCATGTAGAACATCATGCAAACACACAACATGCACTGAGCTCGTCCTTGTTCATAGTATTATTTTCTGTCAGGAGCTCATGTTTACTTTTTTTCAAGCAGCCAGCTGGCCCTATGGCGTAAGAGTATGCATGTATGTGTGTGTGTGTGTGTTGCGTCCCCCGGGGTTGGCGGTTCTGTGCTTGTAATGCATGGCTGTGTTCACCTGTTCGACACTGGAGACACATCGCCTCCATCGTCGACACTGCAAGACGAATGAGGAGGAGAAACAGCAGCATCGGCGCTCCTGGAGGTGACCCAGCTCTGTTTGGAGCCGCAGCCCGACCTACACCAGTACCACCGGGCAGCAGGAGAAGCAGCGATATAAAAGTCAACGGTTCAAGGTGCCCCAAAGCAAGGCACTGAACCAGCAAACAACTCCCTGGTGACATCTGGAGACTGTCGCTGTGACCTATTTCCTTTTCTTACCTTGAAACAAAAGTATTTATTACATAAAGAGGGTGTCAGGGTAAAATTGATCAGAAATTGCAGAAGAAATCGGCACAGATACAAATAGTAAAACTGGTTTCAGGTTTATTTCTTCAGTGGTCAGGTATCTTCATTTAAATGGTGAAGATCTGCCATTAGAACAACGCATCTTGAAGTTTACACATAACCTGGAAGCATCTAGAAAATGGTTTAGCAACATTACCTGACATAAGGCAAATCAGTATTGATGGTGATGGGGAACTTAAGAAAATCACTGAAGGTCAGATTGTTGACACTTAAACACCCTAAAAGTGGTAGCAAATTATGTAACAGTAAAAAGAAGTTTCAACTGAAAAGAGGTTCAATGCTAAAAGGCCAACACAAGTATTAACTAATAAACTTATGTGTCTATGCATCCTAAGAAAAATATCTTTAAAACACAACAAAATTGCAGAATTTTCCATTATTTTGAACAAAAAAATGTATATTTAAGTTTTAAAAACCTGTTATTATTTGGAAACTAGTGATTGTAGACATGCTAACTTGTTGTTCAAACCAATATTTTAACCCAGAATATGAGTCCAGGGATCAGTGACGAGCCTTTCTGTTCTTCTCAGAGTTTGAATAAAAACAAAGAAGTAAATAATCATATTTCCTGCTGGTGTTTGCTAACTTTTCCCTCTGCTCTTTAGTTTTACATCGACACTGCAGAGAGCAAAACCAAAGGCCATGAGCCATCAACTCCTCATCGATACCTAATAACCTTTCTATGAGAAATGCTCCACTCCTCCATCCACAATATAAACAAGCTCGATCGATGGCCCCCATGTTCAATAAAAGTAAAAGTGCAACAACACATCACATAGACTCCTACTGTTTCTTAACTTTGCAATTAGCAGAGACCTGGTGGCCACGCCCCCTGCTGTGTGCTGCCAATCACAGCACCTCCTCCTTCCTCCTGCTCCCTTGCCCCCCCCCCAGAGACATCCGACTGTGTCCCGTCCAGTCTTTACCCACTTGGAGAAGAGCCTGCCACTCATTACTGAGCAGTAGGCGGTGCACCGTGTCAGAGTTCTCATTAATGAGCTGCAGGGCCTCTAATTAAACCCAGTGGCAAATAGATGGCTCGTCTTCATTTGCCTGGGCAGAACCTGAGCAGGGGGATTGTTTGTTGTACAGTACATCCCAACAAACAAACTATCACGATTGCATGTCCTCTCAGTTATGATGAGTCCAAAGGTGTCAAAACCTGCTGTTTGCTACTGTGGTCATCATGACTACACAGCTGACTGCTGAGAGAATCCCTCCTGGTGAGGAAAGGAAAGCTTATTTAATAGCACATTCCATGTACATGACACCTCTTCACATACAAACATTAGGAATATTACAGTGGAGGGCAAGAAGCATTCCAAAGAATTAAAAATGAAAGTAAAATCACAAATCAGAAAAAGAAAGAAAGAAAGAACCCCTCAGAGAGAAAATAAATCACTTTTCATAAAAGGCTGCAAACAGAAAGGTTTTTAACCCTGATTTAAAACTCCTGACAGTTCCAGCAGACCTGCAGCTTGGGAATTTTTTCCGTGTGTGAGGAGCATAAAAACTGAACGCTGCCTCTCCGTGCTTAGTTCTGACTTTGGGAACTGGAACTAGACCTGACTCTGATGACCTAAGTGTTCTGATAGTTCATAATGAACCAGACGTTCCTGAATGTGTTTTGGCCCTAAACCATTCAGTGCTTTGTAAACTAACTGTGAGATTTTGGAGTCAATTCTTTGATAAACAGGAAGCCAGTATAAAGTTTGAGGACTGGTTTTATATGAGTCACCAGTCAAGCATTGAACATCTGAATAAATCACCACTACCTTACCTTCTCTCTTTAAATGTCTTTCAAATGTTGAAGGGAAGTATTAATCAGCATGTTTATCATAGAAAGTGTTTCAGAGGCATCATGCGTCTGTGTGGAGTTAGCTTTTTTTTCCCATGTGTGCGTGAATTCTGTCTGAGCTTCAACCACGGACCAAAGACATGAATGTTAACTGATCTAAATTGGTCAATATAAATTCTCCCTGGGAGAGTGTGTGAATAAGAGTGATTGTTTTTTTTCTATGTTGGCCCTGTGAAGGGCTGTTAACCTGTCCTGCTAATTGCTGGGATAAATTTTTGCTTTTCCACATCTTTGAATCAGAATAAGCAGCATATTGGTCATGGATATGGTCAAGGTGATGTGCTGAGGTTAAAAGCAAGACTCAGAATGAGGAAGAAAAGGGATTTAAGTATCTCTAAACTTGGCATCGTTGCTGGTACAGTACCAGAAAGGCTGGTTTTAAATATTTCAGAAACTGCTGATTTGTTGGGATTCTCACACACAACCATCTCTTGGGTTTACAGAGAATGGTCTGAAGAAGAAAAAAAAAATCAGGTGATCTGAAGTTGTCTAGAAAAAAAATACTTTGTTGATGTCAGAGATCTGAGGAGATTGGGCAGACTGGTTGTAGAAAAGCATCTGAGTACACAACTGATCCAACCTTGAAGCAGGTGGGTTACATCAGCAGAGGACCACACCGGGTGCTCCTCCTGTCAGCTAAGAACAGTCTACAATTCACTCACCAGAACTGGACAACAGAAGATGGAAAAATATTTCCTGGGCTGATGAGTCTCCATTTCTGCTTAATGTTCAGATGTCAGAATTTGGTCAAAACAACATGAAAGCATGATCCATCCTGCCTTGTGTCATTAGTTCAAGCGACTGGTGGTGTTGTGGTGTGGGAGATATTTAGGATATCTAGGATAAAGCACCATGTCACAACGCTCAGATCATTTCCAATATGGGCCTTTTCACATGGCGTGCTCGGTCCAGGGTCCGGCTCGGGTGGCCCTGGTTGGGAGGTAGTCCAGGACCCGGGCCACTCGTGCTCGGGCACGGATCAATGGTTTGTGAACGTGATCCAGGCTGTGCTGGATGTGACATGTGGGCTACAAGCGGAACTGATCAAAGCCCAGACCCTAGTTTAGCATTAGCAATACCGTTAGCTTCACAGTAAATAAACATGCCGATCGCGAGCGCAAAGCGATTACTGTGGAGTGACTTAAAATGGCCAAAACATAAAATATGACAGCCTGGCTTGCATCCATAGTGGACAAGAAACTACTAAGTAATAAGACGAGTTTGCTTTGTTATTGATATACTGAGTTATCGCTTGGCTGATGACGTAAGGGTTTGTTGCTTCCTCGGTTGTTAGCTATCAGACAAGTTTCCTCAACGCTGCCACCTAGTGTTCTGGCGCCGACATTACCAAGCGTGCCCGAGCCTGGTTCAAGCACTGGCATGTGAACAAAACTCAGGAATGATCAATCCCGGGCGAGGCACTGGCCCGAGCACACGATGTGAAAAGGCCCTATGATGATGAGTTCACTGGACTCCAATGGCCTCCACACAACCAGAACGCAATCCAATATTTCACCTTGGGGTCGTGTTGGAACAAGAGATTCTCATCATGGACGTGCAGTAAATGTGTGACGCTGTAATGTCCATATTGAGCAAAATCTCAGGAATGTTGTCACTACCTTGCTAAATCTATGCCACCAAGAATTAAAGCAGTTTTTAAGGAAAAGGGGAAACAATCCAGCAACAGTTTTGGGGGGAGATGAGTGTACACACAAACCTTCAGGTTCTCTTTCTCTGATTAAATTGTATACTTTGGCTAAAACACTTCCCTTAAAAGAGGGACATCATAAGATCAAAGGTTCACAGTGACCTAAACCATTTATATAAATTTAGCACACCAAAAATGGTTATGGTAAGGACAAAAGAACAGAACAGAGTGTCCTACAGGCTGATCAAAGACAGCGTGCCTTGTGTTGTTATTGTGCTACTCATGAGACCAGGAATGACTCTGAAATGACTTCTCTGCTTTTCACAAATGTCAAGTAGGTCGAGTTGACAGATATGACGCGAGTATGTCATTCAACACGCGTGTAGTTATTAGCTGTATCACCCTGAGTTACACCTGTGGTTATTTTCTTGCAGTTTTTATTGCGACATGCGAAATGTTTGTGTTCCCCTTTCATGAATGTGCTTAAAAGCTGACTGATGGAGCCCCTTCTCAGACGGGCAAAAACAGAATTCCCAAAATGATGTAGTGCGGTGATTCAGAGGTCTAAATCCTGAATGATGACATTCATAATACCCTGAGGATAATTCAG
>JAVQJG010128054.1:0-20793 GCA_036024015.1 Craterocephalus amniculus | reverse complement strand
GTTAGCTGTGGGTTAGCTTTATTAGCACGTAGCTCGGAGTTTAATGGTTGTCAATCATTCCTCCGCGCGCTCTCAGCCCCCCTCTCCACGCCTCGTTGTCGGCCATTTATGGGCTTTCCAGCAGTCACGAGACTCGTGACGGTACCAAGATGGCGGAGGAAATAACCGCCCAATGTGCATCACTTCAGCTCAATAGAATCCTACGGGTCACGTGGTTTAAGGGTTTGTCCATTCTTTTTACAGTCTATGGTTACCCCCCCATATGAAAGTACGCAGTACAGTGAAAATAAGATGCCATGGGATCCAAACTGCAGCGTAGTCTCTAGCGTAAGGATGTTTTGCACTTTCCCTCAAAATGTTTCTTGTATAAGGACAATGTTCAGGCATCTACTCTGAAATAAATCACACGGTAGACATGTTACCGTCTCCAGAGACATTTTGAAGGTTTCCTTTGTTCTGCAACATCTGGCCCAGGAAAATTTACCATCAATGACTTCTATTATACCAGCAAACCTTAAGTAAAAATGTCAGAACATCTGTTTATGAATCTCAAAGAAAATGGGTCATGCAACATGATGATTTTATAGCACATAACTGGGTCTTCCATTGAACGTTAAATGCTTGAAAGGCAATTGTCAGTACTGATATGTTGTGACAAGATGTGACGTAAAATATTTTATCAAGGAGTTCTACCAGTACTCAGACCTGAAGCTGTTCTGTAACACAAAAAAGGGATAAAAAAAAAAACAAGAAGTGTGACTGTATATTGTTTCTATTACTTGATTAAGGCTAATTACATTGAGGCGTCATGCATCATGTCTCCACAGGCATGATAACTTCTGAATAGAGTGTTGAGCTTCACAGGGTCAGAGGACATTTCATGTACAAGGCAGACATGTTATTGTAAGTTGGTGACATCATGGATCGGATGAATAAACCTCCTTTGTTGGCTTTATAAAATCAGGCTATAATAAATACAGGCTGTCAGGGTGATGGTAAAGTGTTTAGATTATTTCATACTGTGTAACTGTACTCTTGATGACATTTGTTCCCTCACACTTAAATCCTCAACCTATCAAGCTCTCCTTCACCACTTCATCCTCAAGCACGATTTTTTCTAACACCATCTTTCATATCTCAGCTTTGGATGACTTCATCTCTTTTTGTTCTCCCCATTTTTTATCTTTTATGTCTTCACACCCCACACTCTTTATTTGGTTCATTCTTGCAGCTGCTGTTTGATATGTTTTATTCTATCTTTTTTATGTTTAATATATAATAACAGTAGATATTTCCTCTGAGGATTTCAGCACATATCAGTTACCCCTCCAGGCAACCGGTGGGTTGCGATCCCACATTTCTACAATACTGTGTTTTATAACTGAAAAAACCGAAAGCAGCAGGTGGCTGCAACATTTCATTCCTGTGGTTATGAATTTAGTTAGAAACCAAATAAAAAACATCAGGCTGAGAAGCAGCCCGTATATGTCAGGTTCTCTCCAGTGGCAAATCTCGTTCTTTCACATTTCCATAAGCTTTGAAAAAAAGGGAACCTCTCCGGATTTCAGTTTGCCTGTAGCACATCAATTTGCATGCATATTTAAATGAACCCTTCTGTTTTTAACCTCTTCTTCTCACCCACGTCACTCCATCCTCACGTGGTATCTTTTCAGTCTCACATCTAAAGCCTCCCCCCATCTACTTCACTATTCGGTGCGGCATCCACCGACCAATGCATTTCAGCTGACATCAGGACAGGTGTAAGAGTTCAGCGCCATAAATATGGATAGACTTCACCTTGAATGATGCTCTTTCACAGTTTCTGAATTCCCACTTGAGGAGAAATGGTATTTAAGGGTGGAATATGCACACACAGAATAAGCTTGAGATATTTCTGACAGTGTGGATTCTCATTTAAGTCCTATTTCCTTTTATATTTCATATCATTGTGGAATTATGTGATAGTATGTTGTGTTTTTTATAACCACATTCCAGCATACCAAACACTTGGATCTGTTCCTTCAAATGTTCCATCTCTTGCTCATTAATCAGACTTGCTCATATTTTTTTTATTGACTCACTGTGCTCCGTCTCCCAGGGTATCTGTGTGTGATGAAGACAAGCTGACACATAATGAGTTCATTGGGGAGTCACGGGTGGCCTTGCGTCGTGTGAAGCCTGACCAGACCAAACACTTTAACATCTGTCTGGAGCATCCACCTCCTGTGAGTAGACATGGGGGGAGGAAATAGAAGGACAGGAAAGGCTGAAAAAGGGAGAATAAATGTGTGTTTTAGTGGTGAATGACTGGAGGCGGTGTAGTATTCAGTATACTAATGCCTTCTGTGTGACTCACAGGGAAGCTTTCTAAGTAAAGATGTGGGAGGGGGGAGATATAATAAGAAGGGTAAGAAGAGCAGGAGTTGTTAACACCACCAGGAAAATACTGAACATTAATACACACCATCCTGGACTGAACTTGATTTCTTTTTCTAGCTCCTTGGTTAGGTTTAGGCTCTGAAATTTTCTGGTTAGGTTTTGGAAGAAAAAGCCTCTAGATTTAGGCAAAAAAAATTACAAAAACCTGTCACAAACTGCTAAAGTCCTTTTCTTTTTCTTTCTTTTTTTTTTTTGTCAAGTGATAAGTACTGCCCCCTATGCTAGAGTAAATTGAGGTTAGTATCTAGCTGAACAAAGAAAAAGATTTTCCTTGTTTTGTTTTTCTTCCTGTTTAACTTATTACAGAGGTTGTAATGAAGAGTGACCGCAGTTTGTTACTTTTTAGGGCCGCTAAAGAAACAAAATATAATGGGGTTTTTTTCTTCTTCAGTGGCCCTAATACTCTTCTGTTGTTTTACCACGGTGTATAAGCAAAACTGAAAAAACAAAGATTGTGACATTGGGTACAACCCTTTAAAGTCCAACCAAAGAAAAACTGGGGCAAAAAGTATATTAAAAAAAAAAAAAAGTCTTTAATTAGCCCTTTAACAAAATGTGGAAAAAAAGAACTTTGTGTTTTTGGTACATATACCATTTATTACCGAGTGACATGTATAAAAGCTTGTAATATAGTCTTCTGCTTCCTGGAATTCATCAGGGCAAAAGACAAGTATCACTGTATACTACAGGATTTTGAGCTGTTTTTACCATAAAGGGGTTCAAAATGTCTCAGAGACTTTACCAAATTGGAAATGGTCGAGTCTCCCTGACAGAAGTGCTGCAACCTCCTGAAGTACCATACACACACACACACAGACACGACTGTGTCTTTCATTCATGAGCCAGTAATTCCTGCATGCCACCAGAGCGTTTGAGCTATTTTTCAAATACTGTAGCTTTTGTTTCATAGATTCTAATCTACACAAATCTTCAGCATGTGTTGATGAGAAATACCTCAAAAGAAGCAGAAGTTCATTAGCTTAGCTTTGCATAAACTCTTCCTCTTCCTTTGTGTTTCCCAAATCTGACCATGCACATTACTGAACTTCACTTATTAATCATCCTTTTCTTGGTTTAACTTTTAAACAGTTTCACTTCAAAGTGTCACCCTTTTCCTTGTGATATGGCCTGATGCTGCAAAAAGTTATTGTTGTTGGTTTTTTTTTTACTTTTAATGCCCTCACCAAAAGAAACACCTCTCCAGGGAAAATTTGTATTAAACACTATAACATGTGTATCATAGAACCAAATGGCACGTTTTATCTGTATCATTGGGTTTGCCTATTGATGTCATTTCCCCATCCTGCAAATGAAAAATAAAGAGGGACTCGTATTTACTCTTGTAGTCCACAAAAAGTTGTTTTTGTTTTTTTGCAGTCTAAATATCAGCCAAGTCAGACATGAATCGGGTGCAGGGGAAAAATGAAAGGTGAGGAGAAAGAGTATGAGTAGAGGGGGGCCAGCAGAGTGTCAATAGACAGCAAGAGAGATGAGAAGCAAATGGATTAAAAACTAAAAGCAGGAGCTGGTGGGAAGCGGGGGGTTGCAGTGTTAATGTGTGAAAAGAAGCAGGAGGGTGCAAGGGTTTTGTTCTCTGTGTGTTAGAAAGCGCTGGTGGTATTAGATTGTCCCTCTGAGGCTTGTGGCCTCTTTGCGATCAAACGCTAAAACCCCTCTGTCATCTCGCAAACTAGAATCTGTGTCAGGCCTGTAATTTTCAAAGTGGCTTCACCTCCACATTGATATATCTGCCCCTCTCTCCTCATTCTCTGCTCATCTAACCTTCTTATTGCTCTTCTGTCAGTCATTCTCACTTACCATTTATCTCCTTCTCTTCTGTTTGTCTGCTCGGCTTCAGCTGCCTTCACCAACTGCGATGAACACAGCCCTGAGAGGAATCTCCTGCTACCTGAGAGAGGTGAGCAGCAAGACTCCGTGTGTGTTTGGTTCAGTGTGACCTTCTTTCCGTCTAGTCTGTGTTTTTTCACTGCTCTTTAAAGGCACCAATTTTTTATAAAAAAAAAGTTTTGGTCACTGACAGAAAATCTCTGTAGATGGTTGCTGGCTGATGGTAAGTTGGCTTTTTTTAAAAAGCATTGGTGTGTATATCCATTGTTCACACATCTACAGACACTTGAAGTATTACAAGCTGTCTGTTGCCTCTAGAGGGTAAACCATTAGTTGGTGGCTAATCCTATGTATCCACCTTTAAAATAATCTGTTTTTCCCCAGAGATGAGTTTTATACTGAACATATAAGGATGTTCCTCTTATCAGTCAAAGGCTATGGTTTCTTTCGTTTTTTGCGGCGTATTCTCCTGGAGGGAAATCTTTCAGTAGTCATTTACTGACCGGCACCACTGGAGATTATACTGCTCTATCCCATATAATTTCTAATTGATATAATCTGAAATATATTTGAGGTGTGATAGTTAATCAGTCAAAAGAGGACACGTGAAAACCAAACTTAGCACAAACAGAAATCTTAGTTTGGTTTAGTTTTAACAATGCCAGTTAATGTATTATATATATCTAGAAAGCTTGATTAGTCACCTTACTTTCTTTAGTATAAACAAACATGTACAAATAAAGAAATGGCATGGAAATTGTAATTAATCGCAAACTGAACAGTTTATTACTGGCCAAATCATCTAAATGTAGACCTGTTGTCAGTCTGGGTGGGCTCTTTTACACATGCACAATTGTATATTTGGCTGTGAAGATATCAAATTTTCATTAGGAAGATACTTGTACATAGAATAAAATACAATAAAATGAAATAAAATAAAATAAAACATGAATAAAATTAAATAAAATTAAATAGTTCAAGGGTCAATTTAACCTTCAAAAGTGGTTGTGGTAGGAAAGAACTTCTGGGGTTACTTCGGGTAGTGCTAGCAGCACTGAACATAAAGGACTAAATCATAACAGTAGAATTATAACATTTAAATGCCTTTCATTTTTTCCACCGTAGTTTAGATCTAAAGCATGGAAAAACAGCCCAAAACAAATTACACATTGTGGAGTCATAACAGGAAATCTGGCAGGAATCCTCTTTAAGCTGCTGTTTGATCAGTGGTGCAGCACTGACATTCCAATAAGGAGCAATGTTTCACACTTCAATGGATTTAATTTGCCCAATCTATCCTGTACCTCAGGCCTTGGTTGAAATGGAAAAGACCCAGGGCTGAAATAATATTCACCTCCTTGAAAACAGATCTAAACCTTTAAAGTTCTCAGTGATTTTAGTTAGAATGTGCCTTTAGTAAAAATCTGTTTCCCCGCTGGATTGTCACTCTACATACAAAAGCAAATCAGGATTTAATTGATTGAATTTTACATTTAAACAATCATAAACATCTACCTTTCTCTTCTGTAAGTTAGTTAGTGTGGCTTTAAAACACATTGCATGATTTATTTTACCTCAACAGCTCAGCGACATTTAAGCTCCGGTTCAAACCCAAACATCACTGTCATCGAGGAAAACCGAGAAATGAGAGCACAGTGACTCTGACATGAAAAACTCAACCTTTACATCATTTTAAGGTTGCTTCGCTTCTGGCGTTCTGATTTTCTATAGATAACATCAAACTGTTACCAAAGCATTTGACAACAAGTGGAGCAACATGGCACATTCAAAGTGACAGATGAAAGAAAGCAGAGCTGCAGCAACACGGGGTGAGGACGGAGAAGACTACGTACTCTCGGGCCTGTGACTCACCCGTGTAGCCTGCAGCACAAATACATGTATGGTATTTATAGGAGAGACTCAGCTCGTTCAGGATTTGCATCACTGTAGGCGCAAGACTTTCACAAGCTGTTTTTGTCGTCACAGCAGAAAACGAAATAAAAACCTCTCCAGTTACACCTGTCTCTCCACCTTTATATCTCCCCATCTCTCATTAGGTCTTATCTTTAAGTATGTGGTGGACACAGCCATGCCGATCAATATGCCAAACGCCTCTTTACGCTCCCGCCCTGCTTTTTGATAAAGTTAGAACAGCTTGCACCTTCCTTTTTTCCTTATTCTCTCTCTTCTTTCTTTCCCTGTTTTTTTTTTCCCTTTTCTGCGGAAATCAACATTTGTTCCAACAGCCAGTTTCCCATCTGTCCTCAGCGAGATGGAGACTTTAAAATTCGCAATTAGTGAGGATAATTTGCACCAGGTTTCAATACAACAGCCCAGACCTTCACAGATCGATAGATAGCAAGTCATTAGGGAGGGGGAAACAAATAAGCGGCGGCGTGGAGCCAGCCACACGCACGGTGACAGATGAAAAGGAAGTGGAAGATTTGTTGGAGGGTTTGCGAGGCCAGACGATTAGTGAACACATAGTGATAGAGACAGACACTTGTTTAATGAGGTTAAAACGACGGTGGTAGTTTTGTTTTTGCGTTGCTTAATCAACCTGATTTATGAAGCTCCAAATTGTCTGAAAAACAGCCTAGCAGCCTTGTTTACATAGCAAAGATGAATTAGGATTCTTTTTGTTTTATTCTTATCCACACTGTTAGCGTATCTTAGCACCATGACTGGAAACAGTAGGAAACAGACTGCCTCTGCCCAAGGTAACAAGTTCATTAATGAAGCTGTTACAGTCCACCAGCCCAGAACTAACACTCTCCTTTTTTAGCTTTGTTTAGCTCTCCACTAATTCCCGAGGGGTAAATCTGGCTCTTTACCTTCTAAATGCTCATCTATGTTTACCAGTTAGCCGCTGACTTTGTGTGTGTGTCATTTGGTGCTGCAGGTGACACACAGTGTGAGTCAACTTCATCTGAACTTCGCCTGTGCAAACAGCTGCTTGCTGTGTCTGGAAACTAATTTGGAACAAGGGAATATGAACCTATAAAGCAATGAAAAACCAAAACAAATCAGCGAGCTTGACGTTAATAAAACAGCTCAGCTGAAGGTGGCGGAGTAAGCTGATTAGTCTCCTGCACTTCGCGCAGGCATTTTAATGGTGGGTTTTCGGTAATTTGGCTGCCACACTTGCAGTACACAAACAACACCTCTGGTTTTATGTGTTCTTTGTTTTGTTTTTCCCCCCGTTTCCCTTCTGCCTTTCAGTGGGAGACGGAGCAGAAGCGAAGTCTGGAGGAAAGAGGCCGTCTGCTGCTCTGCCTCCAGTACCTCCCCCCGAACAGTGAATGTGATTTGAAGGGTGAGGCCAAGGAGAGAGCTCGTGGGGGGCTGTGTGTGGGCGTCAAACGCTGTGCCCACCTGGCAGCCATGGACGTCAATGGATTCTCTGACCCCTACGTTAAAACGTAAGTATGAGATCAAATTACAAATTGTCTGCTAGGAGGTTTGCACTGATGAGCCAGAGAATTAAAGCTGCTTCATGATCTATAGATAATTCATATGCTACCAACGCTCTCTCATCAATATAGGGATTAGAATCCGTAGCAAGATGTGAGGGCATCAGTAACTTCAATCCTGTTTATAGTTCGAGTTCTCCCTGAACAGGGACTTTGTCTCATGAGCTACCTGCCCAGATTACAGCCCACTGCCGACTGGAAGAACCTCCAAAGACTTTCTGACTTTAGGGAAGGTCCAGGTCAGTCATCTGGCCCTAACGCTCTGGTCCTTATCAGCTCTGTACACCTGCCTATTCTTCTGCACAAGTTAAAGAAGCAGCTGCTCTTTTATCCCCGTCTTATATCCCTGCTGCTGCCTCCCGACATGCTCCATGTTACAAGATAATCAGTGTAAAAGATAATAAGTCCAATAAATCTTCACACACTTCTGGGAACACTCTGGCTCTGTGTTTGCACATTTGGATGTATTCAAGAAATGCCCACTGAAGCAAACCAGACCAGCTTTGAACCAGATTTGGCTTGATTTTTGTATTTTCTGAGTGACTAAAGACAAAGTGTTTTGAACTGAACTTTGGGTGAGATACAACCTGTGTGCTTGGCTTGAGTCTGGCATGTCATACTTCAGGGGAAATGAATTATTTGGGCCCTTGAAGCCAAACCATTTTGGCTGTCTGGGAGTTGAATGGATGAATACACAACCCGAAACTTAGACTGATGGATTTACACTCCATGTTCATTTCGAAATGACCTCTCTAGCCCACCTCACTGCAATACCTGCACACCTTTGTTCGGTCTCATGAGTCTACATGGATCCCCTTTACTCACCATTCGTAGGTGATAAATAGTGTGAGTTAACTCCACAGCAGGTAATGGTGATAAACGAGGGCAGGTTTTCAGACAAATGGAGCCATTGTGAAATATGTCACTCATTTATCAAGACAATTACAACAATGTTTATTTTCACAGCCTTCAAGATTGACTGACAGGAGTGACTAAATGAACGGAGTGGGTGTACGGTATCATGTGGGGCAAATAAGGCAAAGGAGGTTGTGTTGCTGTTTATAGTGTCATAAGGTCTTTTGGAGTTGCATTACTCACAGATAATGGAGCTGTGTGTGTTGGGCTTCACACTATGGAGGACAGGAAGGTCCCTGGTTTAATGATACAACCTGACAGATAGTAGACAAATGGGTCGTAAAATCCCCATGTGTCGTCACTAAGTGGTGGTTGCGGCTTTTCTGGAATAACTGGGACAGATTTAAAGCAGAATAAACATTTAATTGTTTATTCATTTTAAGAGAAAATGATCAAGTTGGAAGAAATTAAATATATTCAGTTAAAGTAAATTACCAAAAAGTGTCTACATTGTCATGACATGAGCTAAACTCATGCAAGTTTCTAAATCCCCTCTGCTGTGAAATAACAAAACTACACATATTTCATCAGATTTTTGGTAACTTAACCCTTTAAATCCAAATGTATCATATTTGATACGTAGGTCTCTGAGACATTTTGCATCAACTTTATGGCAAAAACTTTGCTTAAAACTCTGCAGAATACAATATGAAACTGCCCCCTATTGGATGCCAGGAAACAGAAAACTGCACTATATTAATTCTAACTTGTCTCATGGTAATGAATGGTAGATATAACACCCCCACACCCCAAACAGATTTTTCCTCATATTTTGTTAAAGGGCATAAATAAGTACTTCAGATTTTTAAATTTTGATTTTTTTTTCCTGGGTTGGGCTTTAAAGGGTTAAATGAAATCCTACGCAGTTATGTGAATAATGAGGCTCCTTATACAACACCAAACTTTGTTTAGACTTAAATGGGGGTAATAATTTGGATTTAACTTTTTGTTATACATAGTAAACCATGATATGGTAAAAAGCACTGCGTATAGTATGAAGTACAGATGCTCGTTTTATTTCTCCTTTCATGCCTCAAACTTTCCTTATCCCCGTCTTCAAGTCAACAAAACCTACGCACCCATCTGTTTCTCTCACAATAGCAGTGATACACTGTACATCATGAACCTTGTTTCATTTTAGATGCAAGCGCATATCTTTGCCCTTTGGCAGGAGCTCCTTCCCAGATGCTTTGTTGTGTCTGAGAGCGTGTGGGAACATACGCGCTCCGAGCTGTGGGTGGTGGGTGGAAAGCAAATGTGAATAGAGATTCAGCCAAACTCCTTCCAGCTGGCTTTAAAATATCTTGAGAATTTAATGGCAGGTTGGAAGAGGATGCTGAGCTTCTTCAATCTGTGCTGTTACTGATTAGGTCTTACTCAGGGTTATTTTCACATATAATACAATAAGCCTTGAGGGGACTGATAATTAGATTAAAGGAGATCTATAATGTCTGTTTAATATCCCATGCAGGCTGCTTAATTGGTGTAAAATCATAGTTAGGATTATTTTGAGAAACATGCTCAAAAGCTTTCTGAGAGAACAAGGTTGTCCAGTCTGTACAGTAAATAAGAAGCTAGACCTACCTAGCATAGCTTAGCACGAATACTGAAAGCAAAGAACTAGCTTCTTTTTTTTTTCAATTTATGAATATTTCACTAATAGGTATCTCACACATAGTTTTAAACCCAAATAAATAACCGTGGTGTTACCATGTGTACAATGTTAGCAGTTATCTTAGCCCCGCATGCATCCCATTCATATCTTCATCTTTTTCAGTAAAATTGGAGGATGAAAGGACCCATAAAGCCTCATTTATTTGAAATTATAAGTTTGAAAATCACTTGAAAGCTGAATTACCATCTTCTGTATTTTCCTTACACTCAATTTATCAAATGATTTCAAACTCTAATTCTTTTGAATGCTTGACATCTTTAAGAGCAAAACGAGGAAGACACGTAGAACCAGTAAATCTGTCATTTGTATTCTTTCTTATATAATTACTTTGTCCATCTATGACCATGCTCTGACCTTTACCTTTAACATTTGCAGTTACCCTTTACTGCTCTGTTCAGCATTGCTCTGTCATTATCATATCAGCCCTATACGTGATAGTATTTTCTCTCCCTCAGGTATCTGAAACCAGACGTTCAGAAGAAATCCAAGCATAAAACAGCGGTCATAAAAAAGACTCTCAACCCAGAGTTTAATGAGGTACTGCCCATGTTTTTATGCATGTGCATAAGATGCACTCTTATGACAACACAAAGCTTTAGACCTGTATACTTTAGAGAATTGACACTGCATGCAAACCTACTATAAATAGAAAATATTTTAGAATATTGAAAGAAAGCAGCAAACTGCTTCTTGATGTGCTCTTTTGACTTTTTTGTTTCCACACAGGAGTTCTTCTATGAAATTTCCTTCTCTGACTTAGCCACCAAGACACTGGAGGTCACGGTGTGGGACTATGACCTGGGAAGGTCCAATGACTTCATAGGTGAGTTGACGCCACAAACACAGACAGCTTACCAGCTCCGGGGGATTTTTTGGATAATGCATTAGCTGGATGGTTGCTTTACCAGAAGCAGATGTTAAGATATTTTAAGATGTTCTGATTTAGCGTCTATCATATGTGTAATATAATGTGTAATTTGCTGGATTTAGTCTCCAAAATAGTGTTTATTTGGTTTAAGGGGAAATTTTACTTGATATTCGGTGATAACTGGTATTTCTTTTACTCTAGTTAAGTCCCCTTTTTTTCTTCATTGGATTTTCTACCCGTCTTTTAAGATTTAGTGTCCATTTCATTACATAGATCGCAGTAGAAGAAAACATTGACAAAACACATAAAAACTGATTGGTTTCTGCTGAGAGAGAAAACCTTAAAAATATGCCTCAAAAATATTGCTGTACTTTTCCAAAACGGTTCAGTAATTTCATGAAAGAGACACTCAATAATAATAATAATAATACTAATATTGTTAATAATGACTGTTTAACTATTTCCAGATATAGACAGAAGTCTTTTCCAGCAGCATGAGGGAAATTGAGTCAGAGTAACTAGTTTTAGTGCTCAGTTAATTAATTTTGATGAGTCCTGCATCACAATTTAATGTTATTAATGTGATGAGGTGAAACGGATAATGAATGCCAATGTCCATTTTAAATGTAGCCACTGGGGAGCATCCACGGCATGGAATATGTCAGGGATGTTAAAAAGGGATACTCTCCTCGTTAAATTTGTAATTTTCCACTTTCTCCCTTTAAACTAATCCCATCTGAATTCTGTTTAGTTTTTGAAGCTGTAAACATTACATGAAGTGGGGAACAAATCAATCTCAGTACGGAAACAGAGCTAACATTTCATCAGACTTTTAAAATTGTAGCACTTCTCAGCATGATTTAAATATATCTTGACCCTTTCGTATGAATTAAAACACAATTACTCTCACTGGCTAGTCTATTGGGTAGCAATATCTCCATTTTATTTTTTATTTTGTTTTTGTCCCTTTGTCAGCTTAACATCTGTTACTTAAATTCCCAGTGTTTTAGTTTCCCTAGTGTTATTAGTGATGAAAAGGGCAGTGCTGGTCAAGAGCATAATTGCATACATGTGTGTGCATGTGGTACAGCATACTGTGATGCACGGGTATTTAGCCTATGTGTGAATGTCTCAGACTGGACACTATTTTGCAGACATGAATTGTTAAATTTTTTTGAGACTGTGTAAGTTATAGCCTCAGTTTCCTCCTATTAGCTGACTGGAGTGCACCTGCTGTGGTGTTTTGTTGCAGCTCATCTCCCTAAAGGTTCTACATTGTTTACTGAGAGATGTTATTCTGCATATCTTCGTTGTATCTAGTGGTTATTTAACCCTTTCAAAGTGTCCGCTACAGTGGACACATTTGACAGCTGTTTTCCAGTATATTCATGGGTTAGAGATGGAAAATTTGTGATTTTGCCGCTTCAGGGAACATCAGTGAGTCATGCAATTCACTGTCACTGACTGCAGAATAAACATTTATTTATGTACGTACATACATTGTAATAACCAAACTTTCTTTTGTGATAAGCAGAAAAAAAAAAAATACAGCCAAATTTTTTATAGAATATTCATATTATAGAAATCTGAAAAGCACATTCCATTAATGATTTAAAATAAAATATAAAAACCACATTAATCAAATAAAATGTAAAATATGATTAAGAAATTAAAAAGCATCAATGTATATGTCCATGTAAGTTAATTACTGTATGCAAAAAACATGTGGCACTGTTTCTTAATAATTCATGCAAGAAAGGGTTAAGTTACCCATTTCTAACGTCTCAAACCAGTCCAGCCATTTTTCTGCCATTCTCTTTATCAACGAGACATTTTTGTCCATACAACATTGGATGTTTTCTCTTTTAAACACCAGTCCTTATAGAGATGGTTGCATGTGAAATCCCAGTAGATCAGCGGTTTCTGAAATACTAAAACCACTTATCTGGCACAAATAATCATGCCATGTTCAAAATCACGGGATTCCCTGTTCTTCCTTATTCTGATGCTCAATTTGAACTGCAGTAATTGAACATGCATGTCTAATAAAGTGGCCAGTGAGAGTCCATTACAAGAATGTCAAGGAAAAACCAGAAATTAAAATGCAGCTTGTTCCGATGTTCGAATTTAATTTGCATCAGTGTAATTATACCAACATGAAAGATTTATAAAATATGCATTTGTTGTTCATCACTGAACAACCCAACAATAGGATTGCTAAAGACAGGAAAGGTGGAGGTTGACGCTGCAGTGAGGTGCACCCCACTCTTACATGACTAATGCAATACAAACAGCAAAGCAAGACTAAACATGGTATTTCTGAAACATTTGGTAGCCTTATATGAGTTGTTCCCTTTTTTTGTCTCTGTTCTGTATAGGGGGTGTATCCTTTGGATGTCACTCACAGGGAGAAACTCTGCAGCACTGGATAGACTGTCTGAAGAACAAGGGCAAGAAGGTGGAGCGCTGGCACACTCTGACCAACGAGCTGCCTGGATCCACACTTCAGGAATGATCCAAGCATCCTTCCTCTTATGCTGAAGCTTGAGGGACAACCTGAAGAGTCGGGATGGGAGATGTTTCATCGCATGCTTGGAAGATATTCTGCATGACTGTGACGGATTCATATCCTACTTACTATGTGTCATTAAATGGGTTCATGATTCATAACACCATACCCAAACAGGGTCACAGTCACAGATCCATACTGTAATCTTGGATCTAGATAGACCCAATTAAAATCTGGAGAACTACTCCCACCAAAGAGCTCAGACTGAGAATTAGCTTGTTAATATTCATTGGAATTTTGTCCCTTTTTAATAATTTAATGTCAGAATAAATGCACCTCTGCCCTGCTCCGAACCGGACAGATCCCATCGAACAAGACAAACTGAAATCCTGCACACATGTGCGATGAGGTTTAATTATTCTGCAGTCATCCCTCATCAGGTTTGCTTGTTTTCATCAAAACTTATTTTCATTAACTTCTGACATTTAAAAAAAGACATGATAATGCCCATCTGTCATAGAGCACAAAGAAAACTTCTCCTTTGCAATAATTTCCCTGATGCTTCCGGAGATTTCCAAGTGGTCTTAATACTGTCAGACATTTTACATCTATTGATCCCTCATTGGCAGACAAACAGCCCGATCAGATAATTTGGCTCTTTTGATGTCGATGGTTTGTGTGAGTTGTTTGCATGTTCGGTGTTAACGGAGCCAGGCTCTGCTGCAAGACGACGCATTCGTCACCGTGTTGTTTACAGTCCTCTTCAGGTGTGTTGCTTTGAAAAAAGTCATGCGAGTTTGACTTGATTTTGTTGAACAGTTTTTTTTATGCGTTGTTCGCGGTCGTTATAAGTATCAGCCCTGTTAATCACTGTCGGTGAGCTGTTGAGGACATGTTGATGTTGACATGATTTTAATCCACGAAGCATCATTCGTAAAGAAGAGGACAGTGATGTAATCAACAGAGATGTTTTGCAGCAATGTTGTTTTTTGAGGAGGTGTGCATGGCCGGCGTCTGCAGCAGTAAATGAGATCATCAGTCTTTGTTGGACTGAGATGAATTGCAGATGATGTGTAGAGATAAATATTGTCTGGTAACTCGTGTCTGCTTCTGCTGCTGCTTTACTCCGGTTTCCATTAACCACGGGGTAAACAAAGGATACTGACAGTAAGTGTTGTTCATATGTAAATATATATGGTGTTTCACTTGTTTTTGATATTTGTCTTTTGGAAAATGTGCATGATTTCTTTTTTTCATAAAACACTCATATGCACTTATTGCGTGTGTTGTTGAATATGTATCATAACACTCCCTGATTCCAAAATAGGCTTTGTGAATCTCCGATGTTTCCAAGCTTAAAAGCGACTCAATAAAGCCAACACTGCCACCTAGCCTGCAGGATCTGCAGCTGCAGCCTCTTCTCTGAGCATAAGGAGAGTGGAAATAGTCCATCACTTGTTTATGAGCAAGACACAAATGTAAGAATTTGTTTTTTTATTTTTTTAGAGAGACTTATTTCAAATATGCAAGCAAAATGTTTGTTGTTTTGCATGTAGCACAACAAAACATGGAGAAAGCAAAAAAAAGCACTTTAAGGATCCCATTACAAAACATAAAAAAGATTAATAAATTAATTAATAGTTAAAATAATAATAAATATTCGAAAACTGGTGAGAAGAAGCTAAGCTTATTAAGTCTCACCCCATCTCACAGTCAAAACAAAAACACTTATACTTCCTCATCAGTTGTCTTCACTACACTAAAAAAACAAAAAGACAACACAAAAATAGAAATTAAAAGGAAATAAAGGAAACGTGGAACAACAAAAAAAAACAACAAATAACATATAACTACCCTCTTCCCAGTATGTTACAAACATCAAATGCATACTTAATCTTAAACTGCTATATGTGTGAGCATTGCTCTAAGTCATTGTTTAGATTATTCCACAGGGTCACCCCACATACAGATACACAAAAACTTTTATTGTGGTTCTTACATTTGCCTTTTTGAAGCAAAACTCTCCCCTTAAATTATATTAACCCTCCCTCTGACTAAACATATTTTCAATATTTCCTGTCAATTGATTAGTTTTAACTCTAAACATAATTTGTACTGTTTGATATTCTATCTGATCCCTGAGTTTTAAAATCTTTGACTGTTAAAACATTAAATGAGTATGGCCAACTCTGTTAATAGCAACTCTATTAAAAACAAAAAAAAACATGCGCATTAAGTTGAAAGGGACTGCAAGAAGTAGTCTCAGTTTAATTTATTCATACATTTTAAGGCAATATACATTCCCAAAAAAGCAAGATGTGAATGAATTTGACAAAATAAGCTAATAAACACAGTCTTTGTTAGTAATGCAGCACATTCTATGCACATCATATGTACAACTATACAACTAACGTGCCTGTATAAAGACGTAGGAATATAAGCACACATAAAACTTAGTGCGAACAATAAGGAAATTTGTGTTTGGTTTATTTTTCCTCTTTAATAAAACCAGTTAGTGTTGTATTATGTTTGTCAGAATGCTGGAATTATGACCTGCATTATCATTTGTCTGAGTGAGATTCAAACTTTTCTCTAAACCACAACTAACCTTTATTTGTTGAGTATTAATAAAGCAGTGCTGTTGTTTGGTAACTACTAAAATAATTCACAAATGAAAAACTTCTCCTCTTTACTCACACATTTAATAGTTTGGACAAATCTAAAGTTGGATCAAATGAAATAATGAATAATAACTGTTTCCATTGCTTTGAGTGAGCGCTATTTAACTTCTTACTCGTTCCGTCTGAAAGGCAGGTCAGAGGTCAGAGCTGGTGCATCAGCATGTTTTTATAAACACACCATTGCTCACTGCATCCCGGAGTCTGAATGGAGACAGCCTCACACTGAGCCGACTGCATGACTCAGAGGCAAAGTCACGGTTGTTGAGTCAGAGACTCGGCCTAAATTTTAAATAGCTGAGGAGAAACACGTGAATCTTGCTGCAGCTGTACAGTCTGTGATTATTGTGCATTTTCTCGTGTATCCTGAGCCGGAAAGAAGCTCTTTGTGAAATGAGAGAAGGCTCCTACTGTTTCACCTTAGTCATTGTTTGTTCCTGGCTTTGCTCAGACATCAGTTTCACCTCTGAATCTCTCTCTTTTTTTAAGCAATGTACACTTCTTTGGACACTGACCAGATCCCTGTATATGTTTTGAAATCAATAAAATAGATAAATAAACGAATCAACTAAATATTCAAAGTTGCATTCAGGTTGCTTTTAAAAGACTTTCGAGACTCATCTCTGATTTTGTTAAGTTCATATTCAGATGGAAAAAGGCAAGGCAAGTTTATTTATATAGCACTTTTCAGGTTCAAGACAATTCAAAGTGCTTTACATAAGGATAGGAATTACAATCATAGGAATAACAATAAAATCAAACACATTATCATTCATGTAAAAATGCACCTCATGATCTAATGTTCCACTTGTTTGCAGCATACTAGCTAAGCTGCATAAGCATAATAGCTGCTTCTCTAAACATATCTGCCATCTGCTGGCTAATTAATGTTTAACATTACAGTGATTTTGTTTAGTTTACTGAGAAAAATAATACTTAGATGTACTGAGAGTTTAAGTAACATAGTTATAGTATGCTGTTTGCTTGCACAGTATGTAAACAAAAGTTTAGGCGCATGTGTTTATGGTTCTCTGTGTACGTACATACTGTAATTACATCGTTTTTTCATCTCTCGTTTCATGTTAAATACATTCTGTCTGACTGTCTGACTCTAAATCAGGGGTGTCACACATACGGCTGGGGGCCAAAGGGACCAGTCTGGCCCGCGGAAGGAATTTCGTCAAAGTTATTTGAATCAAAATGTAATACTGGATTTTTTAGCTCCAAATTCCTGTAATTGAATGGTTAGGATTGTTTTAGATCCATTTTGATCTGTTAGTTGTAATACTTTTGTGATAAAGCAAAAATATAAAATAAAGTTAATATGTTAATAAATAAAAGAAAATTTGAAACAAAATAATAAAAAATAAAATAGGTTTCAATATAAAATATAAAATTTAAAAATAAGAGAAATAAATTGATTGTATGCTAATATATATTTGTTTAAAGATTAACTCATTTAATTTATTGATCTATAGAAAATGTATTAAAGACCAAAAAATATTTTAATGAATTAAACTGTACATGTGCAACTGAGGGAAATTAGTATGGAAATTGTTTTTTTTATTTTTTTAATAAAATACAGGTTGTTCATCTTCATGTTTTCATAAAGTTTAGACCATTAAACAAGATGATTTATAATTTTTTTTACACTAAAACAAAAGGAAAAAATGTGAGGTTTTCATTATTTCGTGATAATTGTTGTAATTCTCCTGTTCTGCCCCACTTTCGGTCAAATTGCGCCCTATGTGGCGCCTGAACTAAATGATTTAGACACCCCTGGTTTACAGTTTACCAGCTTTGACTTGTTTATGCATGTGCAAACTTCCAGGGTTCCCGCTGGATAAGGCAGTGAGCTACGCCAAACTGAGAAACCCTCTGCTCATCAATGACCTGAACATGCAGTACTACATACAGGACAGGTAGGCCCATTCAGTTAAAATGAAATACACTTTGAGATTGAAACAATCATTTTTAGCTCATTTGTTCATTTTACTTCATTTCTAACAGGAGAGAGGTGTATCGCATCCTGCAGGAGGAAGGCATTGATCTCCCGCGTTACACCGTGCTGAACCGTGACCCAGATAAACCAGATGGTCAGTCTGCTGCCGGCTCACTTCTTAAAATATTGATTTATATTTTTATCATCATGCTTATTTAAAATAAAAGGATTTAATTCACCAGGAAATGCTAAATTTCTTTTATAAAAAGATAAGTAGATCGCCTAAGAAGCATAATGCACGCAGCATCCAGTTACTGTTTATTTAAGACGGCTTCAGCTTCATTTGAGCTCACAGATAAATTTAGTCTCTGATGCGCTGCAGTCCCAAGTGTCCCGCTCTTAAGTGCTGTGATACGATACGATAGTTCTGGCATTCAGTCCCTGTTTTTACAGAGTGACACAGACCTTGGAGATACGAGCCATCAGATGTTTTACATGTCTGGCAGCGGTGACGGTCTTTAAAATGAGTGTCACATGGTTGGGAGGGCAGAGCTGCCTCGCAGGGCTGCAGCGTAAACATCGTCTGCGTGTGGTGTTGGGGGCAGCTCGGTGAATGACATCAATCTGCTCTGTGTGTGTTTCTTAGAGTGTAATCTGGTGGAAGGAGAGGACCACGTGGAGGTGAACGGAGAAATATTCCAGAAACCTTTCGTTGAGAAGCCCGTCTGCGCCGAGGACCACAACGTCTACATCTACTACCCCACCTCTGCAGGGGGCGGCAGCCAGCGGCTCTTCAGAAAGGTCCTTCAATTGCGCCGTTCAGCTGCGGCTTTCTGTTTTTACTCATCATATAGGGGTGGATGAAAGTTTTTTGACACCCCATGGATTTGAGGATGTATTTTCTCTAAGCGCACCTAAAACAAGAGCATTATACCAAGTGCTAGGGGTGGGAAAATCTAATAAAAAAAATAAAAAAATGGCAATATTTATTTCCCAATTTTAAAATCAATTATTTTGGGGTTTTTTATCCACAATTTTAAAATCGATTCTATTTTTTTCAAATAAAAAATTATATTTAATTTGTATTATTATTTTTAGTTTATCTTTTTTGTCAGGCATTGTAGTAGCAGACTGTTGGTCTGGCTACTGGGTTGTTTTTTACTAACTGAAATTAAGATAAAAAAAACTAGCAAAAAGATTTTTTGTAAATTATTTTGCTTTTCTCCACAAAAATCTGCAATATCGAAGACTTGCAATTTAAATCGAATCAGCACCCAGAAAATCGTAAAGGAATTGAATCGGGAGGAAAGAATATCAACCCAGCCCCACAAAGCGCAGTACAACATAAGCAAGACATAAAATCGAATGCATACAAAGGACTTAAACAACAATAAACAATCTATACATGTTTAAAATAGTGCATTAAGAATCACTATATTGTCTTCAAATAGTTACTTTAGTACAGTCACAGCAAAAATATTGAACAAAACCTGAAAAAAGTAATTAAAATGTTGTTTAAATGTCCCTACATCCAAGTAACAACACTTATGTTACATTTGAAAAGTTCTGGCCTTGACTCTCTGAATGCTCCCTTTAATTTCATGTATTTGGTAATAAACTCCCAAGTACACGCCGAGCATTAACGTTCACCTTTATGAGCTTCTCTCATAACGGTGGCCGTTGCAGTCAAGCAGAACAGTATATTTTCATAAATCAGGGGCTGTGCTGTCAAACATGGACCTGCAGGCTTTTATTCAGACCCTGATGGATGTTGTCTGGAGCGCACACAGTTGTTTTATTCTCAAATCTGCCTGTTTTATGTAGATTGGGAGCCGGAGCAGCGTCTACTCTCCGGAGAGCAGCGTGAGGAAGACGGGCTCCTACATCTACGAAGAGTTCATGCCAACAGATGGCACTGATGTTAAGGTAGAGTCCGGACTTTGCCTTGTTTGTTAATGGGGTGTTGCAGCACCGTGATAGAGCAATGATGAGTGCGCTAAGGTAGGGGTGGACGATATGGCAAAGGATTTTTTTGTTATAAAATCATGATTTCAGTTTTATCACTATCTTACACGTATGTTTGAGACTGATTTTTGAAGTTTCTGGTCTGCGAAACCAAGCGATTTCTGTATGTAAAACAGTCCTTTAAAAGGATAGAAAAAGTGACAAATTAGGCCAAAGAAACTCCTGAACATATTTTAATTTAAGTAGTTGCAGTTTTGCTGACATGTAGAAAGAATATAAACACACTAAAAGGCCCATTTATGCTTCCTTTTGCACATAAATAAGCACGTCTGTTTCAAACGTGAAGTTACACAAAGGGTGATTCCACTATATACAGGTCTGTCTCAGAAAATTAGAATATTGTGATAAAGTTCTTTATTTCCTGTAATGCAATTAAAAAACATGAAATGTCATACATTGTGTATTCATTACAAATCAACTG
>JAVQJG010128052.1:0-18700 GCA_036024015.1 Craterocephalus amniculus | reverse complement strand
CGGCTGCAGTCAGCTCTGGAAGAGGTGCGCGTCGAGCCTCTGCGGACCTACGCAGAGGCTACGGCGGTTACGCCGTAACCCCCGCGACGCAGACGACGCGCGAGTATAAACCAGCCTTTAATTGGACCAATCTGGTATAGAAAATGCATCAATATACTGATTATGAAGGCGCAGAAATACCTCCCATGTTTTCTTCTATGATTTAGTTTCTTTTTGTTAACATAACAGATGTGAGCCAGACCATGAGCTTAGTGGGAGATATAACTCTAAATACTTCATGTGTCCAGCATTTAAGTTTAGGGTGCAGTTTGTAACAAGAACAACTTTACCTGCTGCTGGTGAGGCTTAGAGAGTTTATTCTCCCTGAATGAACTTTTGCCCTTTTCTCAGTCACTCAGCGCTCTATATAAGATTTCCAAACTATTAAAACAGTCTTTGTGTGGAATAACAAAAGGAAGCTTTTTTAACCTCCCACTTGTCCTGTTAAGAGAAGGAGGGAGGCTATGAATGAAGGTGCAAACATTTCTGCTGCTGCCAAAGAGGGGAACAAAAGCCCAGATGTGAGGAGATGGTAATTCAGTCTGATCCAGAGAGGATAAGCTCTCTCTGTGGGTTTTCATACTCTACACTCATTCCCCGTACACAAGGGTCATGAGGGTAGATAACACTTAAGTAAACATTCACACACAATGTGCGCACACACTAGATTTTGATTTCAACTGTACTGACACTGAGTAATTTCAGTATCTTAAAAGAACATACTCTCTTATAAAATGATTTTACAATAATACATGTTGGTGCTCATTTACATAAATGGCAGGTTATTGCATTATCCATTTGCCACCATATTGAGCATTATGTTAAAGCTGGCTTTGAATGATCATATCCAATCATTTAATTCTTAATGTTGTAGGAAAGAAAAGTTATCAAGGCACTGTTGAGGTCCAAAAAATATTAAAAAACCTTTATTAGAAGTAGCTAGGCATTCATCAGGGTGATAAGTCAGTCATGAGGATACAGGTGAAACTTATATTAAGTAATACCAGGACGTGATATCATGAGCAAATGAACAAGCAAATTTGCTTAGGGGTAATGAATAATTGAATGAATGAAAACAATGCAATGCAAAAAAAAAAATGTATGCAATATGCGAAGTGTACAATGGTTGGTAAAAGCAAACTATAACTGCATTTCCATGACAGTTTTTCATAAAATTAAAGTAATATTTAAAAAATTTGTGATTAACCAGTGTTTCCAATCAATGGTGTTTAGCACATGAACTGCAATTCTCATCAAATCTCGTCCTGCACTTCACTTTGAGGATGAGGAAGAAACATTTTATATTATGGAGCATTTTGCTGTGTGTTATCAAGGACGGTGGTTTTATTTTACTGTTTATTTGTGAAAAGATTCCTGTCTCCATTCATACATGAATAAAACTAATCACATTACCCCTACATTACGTTCAACGTGAAGTGGAAATGTGAAAGTGTTTCCATAACACTTTTGCAAAATACTTCTACTGTATACCGTTATGTCTGAAAAACCAAATCATGAGAGCATAAAAAAACTTTGTAGTGATATTCGAGAAGTTTTGCAAAAAATTTTTCCATTACCAGATTTTTATTGTAATATTTCGTTTTTGTGGAATTCTAGGGGTGATGGAAACAGTGGTTCTTGTTTCTGGACAGCTGCAGAAACAACAGGAGGACACGTCTGATGTTCAGTAAATCTATGCATTAAAACAAATTACTGATAGCTCTCTTCCCTGCATGTTCATTGTGTGTACCCTCACTTAAACCACACCAGGAAATCCAGGAAGTATGACGTGATAGCGGCTGGGTTGCAGCACTACAACATGCTTGGAGAGCAATAATTTCAGACTATTGTACAAAATGAGTTCCTTCTTCATGAAAATACTAACTATACCTCCTTTTTTGGGGGACATTTAAGGTTTCATTACTTCTCGATTCAAGATGTTTAGGTCATAGATTTATTTGTTAAAGTTTTAACAATAAACCTCTCTTTCCACCTGAAACTATCACCTGTGTGAATGTGTTCAGGCTGTCCAGGGCCAACAGCACTTTGTGGGGCTGTTATCGAGGCAGCAAAAAATTCAATCTTAAGAATGAAGAGTTGCCTGTCACATGACAAGGCTGCCCTGGGATTAAATGGCTCCCATTAAAATGATACGAGCTGTGTCTAAAAAAGACATTGGCCCTGGCCGGTTTGAGCGAGCCCCATGTGTGTCCAACTGAGGATGACCCTTTGTAGAGATGGACAGCCACCCCCCTCTCCGAGAACGATGTTGGTGTCTGGCTGCTCCTCATCATACCAGACCAGCAGCAGGACTTAATGGCCCAGAAAACTCAGCAAAGAGCAGTCGGGCAGGTTTTAAATACTGAACACCGAACAGTGGAGGCTCACAGTGCTTAGCTGATGTTCACAACGCAGACCTTCACCCTTCAGCTTGAAACCATTTATCTACTCAGACTTTTTTGGTGTGATTCCTCCTGATATAATGTTTAATATGATGCAGATAAGTTTTATTTTGTTTGTGTAATCAATATTATTTTAAAAAAACACACACAACATGACCTTGAATTTCTACTGATGTTTTACAGTTTTGCCTCATATGTTTTGCTACAATAAAATACCACAAAATAAAGGTTTAGGATAAAAAAAGACAAAGGTTACGAATAAGGCAGAGAATATCTAATGAGAATATTTATATGAAACTGCTGGTGTAAATGTTCACATCCTTGCAGAGAAGCCCTGCTCTTGTTACTGTCAAAGTCCATCAGGGGCCTCAAAAACAAACCTATGAACTAAATATTTGCAAGATGTTAACAATGATCATGAAAGCAATAAAGCAGGTTAGAATGTGGTTGATGTTGGAAAGATGATGGCAGAAAAACAGCTGGGACATTATAGATGGTATCCAAGAACCTACGTTTGTAAAACTGTGTTAAATAAAATAATGCAATAAGTATTCATTTTGGATTTTTACGAAAATGATGAAGTGTTCACATGCTTTTTTAAAAAATAAACAAACAAACAAAAAAGAGACTTCTACCGGACATTTCCGGCTCCACTTGGAGTTTTCCGAAAAAACAAGCACCAGTAAGGAGAAGCGTTGGGGACTGGAGCACTACGGAGATCCTCTCCCCACACACCAGGTGGGCTGTCTCACTTCATGAATGAATAAACGGAGGAGCCTATGGATGTAGTGCGCTGCCACCAGAATGAGACACAAACAGTCTCAACCTCAGAGGTCCAGCACAACGGACACAATAATTCAGCACAGGTATATTCTCAGTCTAAGATTTTGTAATAGAACATTTGGATTAATATTGGACAATCAAGACATGCTGAGAAATAAGAGATTTAAATCAAAATAAAAGAACAATCACAGTTTGAAAATCAAACCAAATTTTGATCTACCTAGCAGCAGAGCTGCAGGGATAATATAAACCTTTTCAACAGATGCTGAAACTATTTTTAAACTATGAAATATTTCTCATGCTTAACAGCATTAGAAGCATTTGCATAGAGGTCTGGTGGACCCTAGCAGACCGGTGAAAATCACATGTCATGCATGAGTGGATACAAAAACCAAGACAAGCCTTTAGTGCCTCAGATACCCTTTGGCTTCATTTTATAACCTGCAGGTTAGTGATCTACATCTCCTTTTGGGTTTGGACATTTAAAAACACAACAAGGTCTGAGTTTGCAGTGGTAGAGAGGGAGTAAACACAGGACTTCCAGCAGGGAGAGACAAGTTCAGGCCTCATGGACTAAATACAGACACTGTGTTAAAGTCTTAACATCTGAAATCTGAGAATGGCTCAGATCTTAATATAAAAATAAAAAAGTATGTGTAATGACACTCGTTTATTTTAGACATACAAAAGAAAAACTGAACCAGGTTATGCTGTGCAGTGGAAATGCATGATAAAAAACAAGTAGCATGTTATTTCATAGTAGAACACATACATACACGGTGCAATCAGGAAACAAAAGCGGAGGCAACCCTGCAGCTCTTACTGATAGAAGATCCGTTTAATTTCTAACAGATATGTCAGCTCTCATCAATGTTTTTAATGCGAGTTAAACAGTTCCTCCTGTCTGAACTAGACTGTGGTCACAACTCTAACAATAAGTGTGGATGTTACATCTCATTTTAAACCACATCAAACACCTTAATCAACCACACTAAATAGTCAGTACAGTATAAGCTTTTTACATTCTCTTTTTATTGTGTGTGCAGTTAAATCTCATTTTATCTCTAACTCATCTCCCAAATGAAGACAATGGTTCAGAGGGAAGCAGTCTCTTTTGCAGTCATTAAGAGGGGTCAGAAAACACTTAGATGCTCATTATTGGTTTGCCATAGAGCTGATGTGAGTGGAGGACCAACATGAGCTGACAGAAGGCAGCAAGTGTTGAGGTCAAAGGCTAATTAAGCAGAGAGGAACCTTTGCTCCTGCATTGTTAACCAATCTGTCCCCGGTGAAGATGACTGCCAGAGAGGCGTGACACAGCCATCGTCCACATGCTAAATCTCCATTTCGGCTACTGTGCCCCATCAGCTCACAAAATGGCATGTCAGTCTATCGTTGGGCTTTCTGACGCGATCCATCCAAGAGTTATGGATATGCAATAATGAGGTGAGGTGGCCGATCGATATTTGCGTGACTTTTCTATCATTACATTTTAAACAAATGATTCATTGCGAGCCGACAGGGTAAGAAAAATGCCCAAGTAAAGGACACAGGAAGAGTGAAATATATTGCTATGGAAAGGAGGACGCCTCTCGTGGGTGCTAAAGCTGCCAAATGTGTTTATCCAAGTCGTTGAGCTGTTGCAGAGAGCTGCCAAGGAAACATCATTTGTCTGTCTGTGCTGAGCTGCTGCTGCTCAAAGCAATGAGACCAAAGTGACTGCAAGCACATGATGAGGTAGAGAGACACTAACTACCCAAGATGACTAAACAATGTTAGCTATAATCACAGCACACTTACTGTTAGATGCTAAACTAAGTGTTAGAAACACACATATACAGTATAATCAATACTGCAAAAAAATTGAAATTTGGGTTTAATTCAATTTTCTTGCAAATTAGCACATACTGTGGTGGTAGAAAGTGTCTCATTCTTGCAAATAAGATAGCTGCAGTAAAAAAAAACTACATGGAGCCAGAAATGTTCGCTAAAAGTCTAATTTAAAAATCTGCTTCAGTGGCTGGCTTTATTAAACCCTATCAACAAATCCACAGACGTTTAATTTTACATGATTTCAATGCCAAAGTTTAACAAACTCTTTTTTATATTCTCTACAGTTAAATAAATAAGTACACTTAAAGACATATTCCTCCACTGGAAAAAGGCAACTCCAAAAATAAGTTAAAACAATTGAAAACAAGGTATTTTTGCTTGAAATAAGCAAAAAAATAAAAAATAATCTGCCAATGGAACAAGAGAAAACTCTCTTTATAAGATTTCTTGGAATTAGATAATATATACAAGTCTTACATAATCTGGAAGAACTTGTTCTTTGCTATATTTTACTACTATTGTGAAGTTCTGTGTCTCATAAGTTTGTGTTGCTCAAAAGTCGTATTTCCCCCCTATTGTCTTAAAACAAGTGCCTGTGTTTCACACAAATGTTGCTCTTTTGGTGATTGTATCTTATTGTAAGCATGATTAGATATTTTGAGTCGAAATTAGCCAAATGCACTTTTGATTTAGGGTTTTTGCAGTGTCTGCACTTAACTGCTCCCTCTCATCACACATGCAGCTCTGCCTGTTGTCTTGTTTAAAATGAATTAAAGAAGAATTAAGGCTGCGATCCACAGTAGCCTTTGTTTAGGCCAAAAAAGGGGTAGGTTTAGAGGCTTTTGGATTGGGACAGTACTTGCGCGTTGCTGTGACATATGCAACCAACAAATCTTTGCTTCAAGTGTACAGAACTTAAACTGGGACGAAGCACCAGATTAGCTTTGCTCCAATCGTAACTGCAAACAGGTGTAATGAGGAATGAGGGACAGCTTCTACTGGGAAACAGCAGATTTAGACTAAACTGTCTTCTAACTGGTCTCATTGCTGGAGACTTTGAGAAGGTGAACAAAGAAAGAAAGGTAGGAAGGTGGAAATCCCCCCAGACATTTGAGCCAGATCGGATAAAGAACACAATGTAAAAATGGTTTCACAGTAAACGCCGCCTCCCCCCCAGTGTACCCATGATGTTTGCAAGAAAAAAAAAAATCACATCTGAAACAGTTGCATTTCTGCTTGAGGTTCAGACTACTGTCATTTAAGTTTTACCACAACTCTGACTTTAGCTTCAGGCTCCCTGCAAACCAGCATCGTATGGGGCCTAAAACTATGATCCATTAACCACAGCAAACATCTAAACTGTGTCTGGCCAAACTGCTTCTGCCAATCTAGAATAACTGGGGATTTGCATTAGGTCATCTTGTCCTTGCAACTATAGACACATTTTTGTGGACATATACCCAAAATGAAATCAAAAGTAAAAGTATAATGCTCCTAAAAGTAGAGGTGGATAACTTGATCATGTGATGCAAAAATGTCCACTTGTAAACGTTAATAAAACGTCATAGCAGCAAATCTGCTTTAGAAAAACAAAACGATGAACATCGGCAGCAAAAGCTCAAGATGGCAGGTGAGTTGATGATGATACATGTGTTTCAACACTGCCGATAAGTCAGAAAAACAGGCTTTAAAAAGAGGATAGTCTAGTGTTTTCTTCAGTACAGTAGTTTTCTTCTCTTGCTTTTAATTTTTTAATGATTTAGTGTTTAAATGATTTTATTGTAATTCTTCTTGTATTTATGCTTTTAATGTTTTATGTAAAGCACTTTGAATTGTCTTGAACCTGAAAATATGCTATACAAATAAACTTGCCTTGCCTTCAGTAATCGTATTTAAAGTTCTTTTTTTCTCATTAACGTAAGAAAATCAGATCCAGAAAGGTTCACTGTAGGCTCAATAAGGTACAAAGAAGAGGTAAAAGCCTGGTAAAAAAAATCCTCATACATCTGCTTTTTTTGATTCTGTAATGGCAAAATTACACATAACCACAAAGACATTTCATCAGCTCTATTCTTATTGACTCTAGACACAATGAAGGCACAGTGAAATATCTCTAAACATATTGGAGGAAATATCAGACTCATAACAATGAGACAACGATGCTCGTATCTTCTTCCAGGGGAGACGGAGGTAAAACAAACCAGCATTCAGTGGGACCACGTTTCAGTCCCTTTGAAGCCACTCAGAGCAGGACAATGTGTGTGTATGTGTGTGTGTGTGTGTGTGAGAGAAAGCCAGAAAGAGAAATAGAGAGAGTGAGGACCAGAGAACATAAACTACCCAGCCCTGGCCATTTAATGTCTCCACAGCCCCAGGCCCGTGTTAATGGTGGTGTTGTACAACCATTACTATGGTGCTTGTGCCCTAAGTAGACAATTACACTGGTATTTAGCCGTCCACAGCCCCAGAGGCCATCAGGGTACTTAGCAGCACAACACAGGAGAAAATCCGACAGACCACACGTGACATTTTTTCTGTAATCAACGGCCATGAGAGACACTCGGCTACACGTTCAGTACCCTGACGGGCCCCAGTAGGGCCGATTTCTCCACAGCTACCTTTTAATTACAGATAATGGAAACTGAAATGCATTAGTCTTCAAAAAAAGGCTAAAAAAAGGTTGTTTAAATTGTTGTAAAGATGCTGGTTGTCTTATTTGAATAAATCCCGATCAATGATTAAAAAAAACATACTACATTCTGTCAGATGTTCTTATCATTGATGGGAATTTATTCTGCACTGATGTTATGGACCAGGTGAGTTACATTTTCTGGACATAGTTAATCTTTCGTGTGGACACAGCAGCAGTCACGTCTTTCCTGTAGGCGCCGTAGTTGTTGGAGTTAATTAGCGTCAAAATGACGGGACATAACCTGTCGCGTGCAGAAAAAGACTAAAGTTGGAAAAGAAAGATGCAATCTGAAGAGTTGGTCAAGCACGGCAAAATATTATTCCTCTCAATATGATCTCTGTTGCTACGTGTGGAGGTGCTGCTGTGTTAGCTTAATAATAGATCAATGCTACCTTACGTTAAGCAGACAATTTAGCAGGTTTTCTTCTAAACTGGTCTGTGGGATGATTGTATAAAAGGTAAACTCCCTGAGAAAAAAGGATTAAACTTAAAGAAGACCATATGAAATAAATGATAATGCAGTATTTATTATCATGAATATATTCATTACCAAACTACAAAGATTTCATGATTTTATTGTGTAATTTCAGTAACATTATAACCCAGTAAAAAAAAAACATCATTGTGCAATTATTGGTGCCAACCCAAACCCATGTAACAACTGGGAGCTGCTGACGACATAGACAACTGGTAATACTGGTAATGAGTTATCTGAGTGTGTGAAAGTGAGTTTTGACTTGCAATATTTTTGGACAATCCCAGATTTGAGAAGACTAGGTTACAAATTGCAACACATTCTGATATCCCTGTGCCAGGAAATGAAAGAAAAGCTCGTGGCAAAACTGGCGGGGCTGAAAGCCTTTGCACACTGTGAAGCTCTTAGGTTTCTCCTGACATGTTTCAAAGCTTAGCACCTCCAGGGAATGTGGTGGAACATGAATTACCCCATGTAACTTCGTTCATTTGAAGGTGTAGATGCCAGGCTCAAGGTTCATTTTGCTTGCCTTAGAGGCAGAGGAAAAACAAAACCATTATAAAATATATCAAGTATATCTGTTAAAGAGTTAAAAACAGCTTGATGTAGACAGATATTAACATATCAACTCTAACCCATTGCAAATGCTTCATGAGCTGCAAATGATAAACAGGTTGATGCAAGTAAAAAAAATTAATCCCTTTTTGGTTTAAGCAGAGAAATGTAAAAAATGCTATTTTAAATGTTCATTTTCAAATGTACACTGAGGTCATTGTTCCTGGCTGTGTGTGTGTGATTATAATCATCACCATTTTAAAATCCTGAGTCAGTCGTCACAACATTAAAACAAACTTAATAAAAAAGAATAATTTCATCCTGGGTATAGAAATGAGTAACTGTTTTGTCAGGACGACAACAAAACTCATATTTATCGATAAGGCTGCTTTTTTCCCCTCTCTGGTGGTGAAAGAAGGGCGTACGGAGCGAGTACTGCACTGACGGATGTTTCCAGCATGTCAGTGACCAGAGAAATGAACTTTGGCTGCTACATGACATGAAACAGCACTTCTTTTGAAAAGGTCACCTCTCGGCCGCGGGGCAGCGATTTGTTTCAGCTTTAATAAATCCAAAAGAGTGAGCGGCCTTTCTGGCATCTGCAAAATGAGTGTGGCTCGACTGTGTGCTGGGTGTGTGTTAGTGGGACTTCCTCATTCTCTGCGAGTGTGTGTTTGTGTGTGTGTGAAGTAACCTGACCTGAAAGCAGGTAAAACCCATTTCATACAGGAAACAAAGAAACTTACTGACGCCAATCTCTGCTGTTTTCTATTCCAGTTTATTTTTCAGTGGAGGCGAAGAACCCGAAACGACAGACTTTTATACGCAGTAACTCACTTTGGTGTACAGTACGGTATAGATTGAAGCGAGAAAAATCAATAGAATATCATCTAGAAAGATAGTAATGGATTTCTAACTTAATGGGCTCACACGGGTCTATCGATTAGCAGGATTAACATCTGCAATATCTCAACAGTCTGATTTGCATTTAAATGACTGTACGCTCTGTGCTGACACCAATATAACAAAACGGGTAAATGTACGGCCGGCGCCGCACGCTCAATCGCCAGGCCTGCCTTCAGTATTAATCTGCTTTTCAAAAAAGAAATCATTAGAGGAAAGTTGCTGCGCTGACATCTTGCAAACTTTCTACAGTTGTAAATTTGATTGTGTAGACAAGGACGAAGAAGAAAGAGCAGCGCGTAGGCGCTGACGGATTCGGCTTGAAGACGGCTCCTCCAAGTCCGAACCTGCCATAACTCTTTGGGGGCAGCTCATCTGAGCCTCGCTGGTTAGACCCTGGCGAGGAAACAGTGTGAGTGTCTCTGTGTGTGTATATATGAAGCTGAGGAAAGGGGGGAGGCAGTGTGAGGGGGGGGGTTGATGGACTGCACTGTCACCTCCCGCCTGGCGATTTACAGCGGCGGGGCTGCTGACAATCGCGGGGCAGTAAACAGGCCGGCCGGGGGCGTATTTCACAGGGAGCTGGCTTTTATGAAGAACACCGGGACGGCTCTACCCATAGCTCCGCCCGGGCCGCCGTGACGGATGGAGAAAGACGCATGACAAGCTTCATCATTGTTTGTAAATCTTAACTGTTCCCGCTCACTAACTCCAGAAGGCAATTTTGCGGAGACAGCGGGGCCTAAGAAGGGGGGAGGGCGAAGAGCGGGGAGGGGAGGGGAAAGGACAGCGTGGCACTCTTGAAGGTTATTTGGATCTCTGTATTTGGCCAAATGATTAGCCTTATCCTGGGAGGGAGATAAATCTGGCAGGGCGCTGTTTGGCAGGGGGGTAGAGGGGCGGCGGGGGGGAGGAGGGAAGGATCTGAGCTTGCAGTGATTTCCTCGTCATGGTCTGAACCAGAGACACACTCTAATCATTTAACATCTAAAACTAAAGTTATTTGTTTAATCTTATCAAATGTTTGCCAGTTTTTCTTCTTGGATAGTTAAAAAAATTAAGTCATATCTAATTATGGAAAAAAATACCAGACAATACAATATGCTGAAATGGACAGTTTCATTAGAATTTGGACTTCACAACCTAAACAATCAGGAAAATGACCTTTAAAAAAGAAAGAAAATGATGATATAATGTAGATTTATTCGACTGTAGAAAGAATTTCTTTCTGCCACTGAAAGTAATTTATGAAAAATGTCAAAATATAAAAGGGCATCACAGAATTCCTGAACTTCTACATTTAGAACATAAAACTAAATACCTTGAAGTTATGATAACGTGTAAACTTCAGATCTTTTTTTTACTGTAGGAAAAGATAAGCAAGTGACTGTGCATACTTCACTATGTGGACAGTGAATTTACTGACCACAAATAAATATCAGAGCACTACACCCACACTAGCTGAAGCAGCCACAGCTCCGTCTATTTCAGCTCCACCTTCAGACGACAGGGAAACGTCGTGAAAGCCTGGATCCATCCTGCCGTGTATCAACATCCCAGAATGCTGCTGAGTATTTATTCCCAGGAGATTCTCATCATGGATGTGATGCTATCTTGTCAATACAGAGCAGAACCTCTATCTATCACACCAAGAACTCTGGCGGTTTAGATGAAAGAGGGTTCATATCAGTACTGGTAGAGCTGATAAAGGGGCCGATTTGTGTAGGTGCATTGTGCCTAAAAGTTGTGTGTGAAGATGACACTGTGTTTGCAAACATCAAAATTAGATGCTGATACAGGTACAGCATTGCCCTGCTTCTAATACACAATTTATACATTACATAGAATGGCTAATGATATAAAAGGAAAAAGAATTCCAAATAGGTCAAATAACAATGCTGAGTGACTGGGTTTTTATCAGAGTACATGTAATTAGCCACAGCTAAAGTTTCAAGCTGCAAATGTTCTGTAAAACAACACAACACATTGTCCACAACACATCCTCCTCTAGATTACCAGGGTTAATTTCCCAGCTTTAGGAGATAAGGCCCACACCCACACACATTATTTGGAAGTTGATGTATCAAGCAAGCATCAAATGTTTGGACAGAATTTTGGAAGATTTGGCAAATTAAACCTGGTCCAAGGCCAGGAGATCATCATCATACAGACCTACTTGCAGCCCCTCATAACTGGCTTAACCAAAGGCAAACAGATTTCTATAAATTTTTATATTTTGAGGAGGAAAGAGAGTGTCTCAAAATCACTGGAACAGTGATCATAATCGATTAAACACTGATTCCTGCAAATATTAATGAAGCTTGAAATATACAGCTCACCATGTCGTCCACTGACAGTCCTGTATGTTATATCTTTGTGTTTGACCATCTGCGTGGATGTGTTTTGTGTAATGTAAGGTAACAAATCCCCAGAGGCTCTTGAACAGTTTTGGACAGGTTGTGCTAAAATCTGCTTATTAACAAGCCGATGAAATGCTGAAATACAGTCTAATACAAAACTTTGAAGAAGTTAAACCAATCATACATTTTCGAAATAAGGAACTCTATAGAATTGTATCTAATTGCTACATTAAAAACATCCTTTACTCCTTGCAGCTGATGGCAAAGATTATGAACAAGTCGAAACATGTTTTTAAAGAGCATGTGCATAACAAAACTGACACTTAGAAAGGTATTTCTGCATGCAGAAGACCCCTCAGTGCAAGCATGGTGGTAGCTAAAATAATCAAAATCAACTACCCAAAATATAAATTCTGCGCCTTTTCAGTCAGTGTGTTTCTCTCTTTCTGCATTTTCAAGTTAACTTCAATTAAATCTGCACAACTGATACTGAGCCAATGAAAGAAAGTCAGTTTGATTAATGAGTGGAATAATGGGTGAATCCAACCCTAGATGAGGATATCACAAATAAATGCTGCTTTCTCTAAAAAGTTCAAAAGTCAGCAAAAGACAGTGAGCCAGTGATTTAGGTAGGCTTTTCTGTCCAACCTGAGTCGACACCAAACGTAGGGACCACCCGCTGAGGGTGTTGTTATCTTGTAATGGAGCATGGCGATTCACAGCAGGGGGCTGACGTGGGACCCTCACAGCAGAAGAACAGGTGAAAGTCATAAACAAACACAGGTATGAGGGGAACCGTGGGGGTCCTATGGTTTCTGATGCAGGTGATTTCAGCATCTTTCCTTGAAAGAAGCGTTCTGCTATAAGGCTCTTCCCTCTGTTCTTCTAAATGAGCGATCACATACACAATACAATCACCACCTTTTAATTCCTCACAAGAGGAACTTTTTTCTCAATACAGCTTAAAAAGACTGTGATGAGTCTGAAACATAAAGAAGATTTGGGGTGCTACTATTCTTAGACACAGATACACTATTACTTAAGATAGAAGAATATGAACACATTTAACTTAGAAACAGCTTCAGACAGAAGTTGATTAAATAGGATACATTTTTCAACTTTGCAGCAGTATCAGACGTTTATTCAGGCTCACATTAATTATACTCCTGGTAAAAGATTTAATCAAAATGTACTAATATCTTTTAAAGCCAACTGATAGAAAATACAGTTGCACCCTTAAGAGCATACACCTTGTTTGACTTGCAGGTTTATTAAAACTGGTCACAAATAGTTTTTTTTCCACTCACTTTGTGGTGGCTTTCTACTATCCATCTATCTATTCATAAATTTCAGCACTCTTATGTACGTCAGATCATATATAATTATATAATCATATATAAATCCAACCCATTTCCAACATATTTTTCATTATTCATATATGTCTAATACATCTAATATAATTTTCATTATGTGAAGTTGATTCTCCTCCTCTAACATGGGGAGGAAACGCTTGAGGTGATGTCACATGATTATACTATTATATCTCATTTTGGTTTTAAGTTACCTCCTGGAGTAATGTAGTATTTTTTCCAGACCTTATCCATTCTCATGTCCATAAAAAACTAAATGTTTTCAAAAGCTAGCCTTCAAACCCGATAAGTAAATCAAACTGCCGATTCCTTCGTATCTTCCTGTCCTATCCTCCTGTAACTTCCTGTCTGTCCCCCTCAGCACGTGTGTCTGATTTTCCTGCCACTTTGGAGCTTTTTTACAGTCATCCAATTATCAAGAAAAATAATCTTTTGAACATTGTTGAATGGTTACTGAATCGGCACATGCTGTGTCGCAAAGAATCCCTTAAAAAGGTAATTGGCTCACCTCTAACATCCACCTACCTATGGGCTTTTTAGACAATCATTCTCTCTAATTTCACCAAATCTACAACATGCGACCCAGGGCTGGGAAACATAATCAAGATTTTCAAATGTATCGAGACATTTTCTCACACGATATATAATAAAATGAGGGAATATTGTTAATGTCACAATAGCTTGTTTTAGGTTAAAATCATCTTTTCTTTTTGCATTGTGCACAACTTTATTTTTGTCTTGGTCAGTGAAAAGTATTTTTCATTTATTTTCCTTACAGCTGTTTTAAGTTTAGTAAATAGTTTTAATGCTCATGCTGCTGATCCTATATAAAGCAGGCGGCTTATATAGATGAAATTCTAATTCTAATATGCAACAAAGCAACAAATTCAGCAATAAAACAAAAGAATTTAAACTTTCACTTCAACAAGCATGTCCGTCATCTCTGTATCCTTCCTCCTCCTGCCACTGTTAAGCTTGATCCTCACTCATCTCCTTCTCATCTCAAAGGATTTTACTGAACATATGAAGCAACACACATAATCGGATTTACCCACATTCACCAAAACTAAGAAAGGCATAAAATCCACGCAATTACCATCAGTGCTGAGATTATCATCTAAGATTTGTGGAGCAGAGTGCCAGAAATCTGCTGCAGCGGAAATCACAGATTGAATCTACTTCAAGAGTAAGACAGGATGAAAAGAAACAGAGCTGCACTGTGAGCCGTTCATTGTTTTAACACATCTTCATAGCCATTAAATCCATTTATGCATCCCATTTAATAACTCTTAAGGAGAATAAGTATTAATGTCCACATACAGTTATCCCTCAACCTATCCCCATCTAAGACTATAGCTTTAAAATTCACTTAAGTTCCTGCCTTTGAAAGTAATGGAACACCTGAGTCAGACCTGCATCCAAACTACTACAATCGCAGTAAAGTAAGAAGTAAAAACTATAGTAAACGTAAAAATGAAATTTTACGACGCTCTCGACTTGAGTGCAATCCTCCCTTCAATGTACTGTTGATAAATTCTGGGTAAAACTTTATGGGGCCTGAGAAGTGTGTGCTTGTGTCACTCACGGGCCGCCATGGAATCGGAGCAGCTGTTGTTGTCGTCCAGGCTGAATAAAGGGGTCGCACTGGTGGTGGAGCCCAGACCCTGCGTCAGGTAGGAGGCTCCGGGGTAGTAGGAATGCATGCGGTACTGAGAGGACATGTTGTGGCTAGATAGACGGCCATCGCTGTGGGGCATCTGTTTCAGACAGACAAAATTAGGAAATACAACTTAATTGTAATTAACTCTGTTAATTAACTCTGTTAATTAACTCTGTTAATTACAAAGCGTAAGGAGACAGAGCCAGACAAACTGGGGGGAGGGGGGAATTTATGAATAAAAATCATAATAACTGGAAAGTTTGAATGAATGAATGGATGAATCACCCAGCCCTATGTTGTTAGCTGAAGTTGTGATTCATTCTTATCAGCCAGTAGCTTATTAAACTAGGGATCAGCCCCTCTAGAGAGACTTCTGCTTTGTTTTGATTCCTGGTTGTGGTGTGTGTAATGTGGCATGCTTAGTCATTAAAAAAAGAAAAAAGGAAATGAATCCTTGCAGAGGAAAGACTGAAGTAAAAAACAAAACCAGAGTGCAACCATTCTTATTGCAAATACAGAGACAAACAACTTTGCAATTTCTTGCACCCCCCAGACATGTTTTATATTTACATCTTTTTATTTAATATATCAAATGCAAGCTTCTGTTGTAGGATTTAAACCTCTTTCTTCATCTGCCATATGACAGTATCCCTATTATTTACAGAGGATCCATTTAACTGGTCTATACAAGTAGCTATAAATCACTGTGACTTTATGAATGCCTTTTTTTTCATTTTCCAATATCATAACAACATTGTTCAAGCTTCAGATAATTTATCAGAAATTCACATGCAACACATTAACAAGTTAAATCGATGGGAACTGAACAGTGTTTGGCTTCATGGGTTCGTAGCTGGTTGGAAAAATGAGCTGCAACACGAAGAGCTGGCGTTCTCCAGTCCTCTGAAAACTTTAAAACGAGCTGTCTATTCAGCAGCAAGGCCGCCTCACTGAGGGTTTTCAATTTCATTTTTATGGAATTTGATTTCTGTCAGCCTGTAATATGTCACCCGTATTGTCCACACCATCAGTTCTGCGACAGCTTTATAAACTGTTATTTAAGCTACACTCAGCTCCTGTATTAGGCTGTGAAAAATACAGCAGAGATTGGACTGGAGTCTTGAAAGTGCACTAAGCTCATGCTTCCCAGGACACATATAGGACCACACAAAACTGCCTGGGTAAAAGTTGCTTAATATAAAGAATGCATATTTTTTCCTGCTTAGGGAAGATGTTCATCGAGAGTAATTTGAATGAAGCTGATGATGAAAAAAGACAATTAAACACATTTTGTTTGGTCACTTAAACAGCTGATATAAATTATGAAGTGATGCACTTTACTTATAGTATAAGATTCATGTGCGTCCAGTGCCTTTAAATGACAGGATATGAAGTTCAACATGCAGGTTTCTGGCTGATGTACATCCACTTAGAGTACAACTGTACTACACATCAGTCCTGAACATCTTAAAAGGATGGCAGTTTAAACTTTTTGAACAATTTCTGTTTTTATTTTCATGTATTTTCATTTATACATTTAGAATTAATTTTTACCTTTAAGCACGATTAATATTTCTTTTAGCAAATAGTTTTTTTTCTTTAGTGTAAAGCACTTTGTGATTTGAAACAAGCCAATTTGATATGTAAATTTAGTTTAGGCTGTTATTTGAAGAAAGTCAAAATAAGATTACTATCATCTTTATTGCCCCAAATCAGCGCATGAAGGTATAGCCACTAGAAGAAATAAACAGATTCCCTCCATCACTAGAAGCGGAGTAGTTCAACTCATAGCAATAGATTGTACTTATTGCTGTGTTGTGAACTATTACAACAAGGGTCTGACCCTTCTACCGGCTATGGTGGAACACAATTACTGATAAGCTTGAGTTACCAAGAAAAATAAGAAGTATTTGGACTGCAGGGGTCAGCCCAGCACAGTGGGATTTTAAATGAGCAGTCAACCTTGTAAGACGAGGAAAATTGATCCACCGTGTTTCTTTCTACCAGTAAGGTTGCTGCTCCTCTCAGTTTCAGAACCACCATGTGAGACGCTGCGGTCAATAAATGTATGCTTTTCAAACTTGTGTCGGGGATTAGTCACTCTTGCAGCACATTGACCAAAAGTAAGCATTGCCACCTGGGCGTCATGTTTACTATATATCGGATAACTATGGGGGACCGCTGCAGAGTCATTCGATCCAAGATGTCAGAAGGTATGTCTGGGGTTACTTGCCATGTGTGAAAGGGGTTTCAGATGCCTGTGTCTGCTAATGAGACTGTTTCATACAGACTATATATCAGAAATCAACCTTTTTAAGTTAAAATACTCTAATTTCTCCACTAAAATAGAAGATAAACTGATTTTGTACACGCAATTATTTGGTTCTCACAATCACAGATGACCTGATGATGGGTTCATAAAGATAAATAAATAAATAAAATAAAAATCAAAGCCTTGTTTGATTCTTTAGCTGTAAAATTAACAGGTAAGAAAATTTCTCTTTACATTTTTATTCGCAGTAATCGGTACTTCAACTTCAAAGAGACAGATGTGCACAGGTCTTTCCTGAAGATGAATGCTTCCACACATCTGTACCTGTACATCTGTACCTTCAATAAACTGCTAACTTGTTGATTCCGGGGGGGGGGGCTCTTCACCACCCTGACAGGGTCTGTCTTTTTATCTGGCACCATCTCCTGTCTGGAAGCTCTACACTACCCTTATATTATCATTATCCACCTGCATGACAGCCAAGCACGACTGAGCGTGCAGCAGAGAAGAGGAGGAGGTAGATGGCTTTCCACTGATAAAGACCACATTGTTTCCTCTGGGGCTCCGTGTTATGAAGGGATTATCTCCAGACCTATAGAGCACTATATAATGACAACTACTAACCCTGGATTAGCTTCATGATTTTATAGGAAATGCATATTTCAGCCAGGAGAAATGACTAGTCACAACTTCAGTGGGCAAAATTGAATATTATATAACTATTAAAATATATTATAAAGCTTTAAATAAGAATTATTTGCAATATAAATCAACTCATTTAGTGGTATAGTTTTTTTAATGAAAAGTGCTCTTTTATCAGATTTTGCAGTGTACAAGATTTGACTTTCACCTTCAGAAGCTGACTTAATCAGCAGAAAGTCAGCGTTTTTCTGCAAACATCGAGACAAAATCTAAATTTAGTAACTCAAGGATAACCACTGCAGTTTAGAATACTAAAACTGAATTATAGTCCAATAAGCTGTGAATGTTCTGGGAAAGGTAAAGGAGACAGTAAACAAAAAGGACCAAGTTTTAGCCAAGAATATAAGGACTCTCTTAATCAATTTTTGTTTTTTATCATGAGAATCCTCTTCATTAAAAATAAGTATATGGATATTTTTTTAAAAAAGAGAAAAGTGGTCCCTGAATTTGAAGACCCAGAGCACGTAGACCTCTCAACTTGACAACTTCCCTAAAACAATCATAAATCACAAAGGAGGATGGCTAAATTATGCTAAAGAGCGCTAACTGATTAGCATTAATGTGCTCACTTTCTTCCTGGAGCAGTGAGGCTTAGCGGTTTGTTCTCCTACCGACAGACAATACCATTAACCTTTGCAATTCAGCCTCTGCTGA
>JAVQJG010128048.1:0-10765 GCA_036024015.1 Craterocephalus amniculus | reverse complement strand
TTAGCATAAACCGTAGCATGTTTTAGTTCCTGGATGACGTCACCAAAGTATGGTGGCCACGGTAGACCAAACCACACGGGAGTGCTTACAGCCCCTGTCTCTGTAAGCACTCCCGTGTGATTTGCTCTACTGCCGGAAAATCAAATCAAACCCACTCAGTTCCCATCAACCTCATCCCATGCTTATCTTTCTAACTAATAAAAAATGAATGTATTGATAAAAACAGACTGTTTACTTCGGCATCGGCCCGTTCCGCGCAGCGTAAATACCTCATTTTTATGGCTCTTGCAGATAAACGTGCAGAGAGTAAGCCCAGCAGTAATTAACAGTTTCTTGCCCTGCCAAGGAAAATAAGATATATCAACCGAGGGAAGTTATTTGACACCACTGCGTTGTCATTACATAATTTTCTGGTGCTCATTTTGCCAAGGATATTTATCGCTCCTTGGAATCTCAAACTCGCACATTCATGCATACCCAAGCTGGGGTTGAGTCACATTCTGCTTGTCACCGACTACAGCGTTTAAAACCGAGAAAAGCTACATGCTTGGTGCTTAATGTTCACCTCCTGCTAATTATCAACCTCTCACTCAACTTGACTTTCTCTCTGCCCAGGCTGTCTCTTTCATCCACTTTACTTCCCACTCCTTTTTTTTCATTCTGTTTTCTCAGCCTCATCGCTAAATGCCTGCAATTACTGTGTCAGCAGCTTCCTAGTTCATCACTTAGCCCCCTGCAGATGGCACTTGCAGATTTTAACAGTAGATCGTACTGACTTGTTCTTTGGAGTTCACGGTCTTAGGACACAGATTTTCCCACCTGCCTCTGTGGTTGCCATTGGGAGAACAGCTTTGATGAGAAGAAGCTTTAGTTCTGTCCTAAATGTTTCCAGAACCATATCAGATGTTCACCCAAAATGCTGGATTTATATAACTGCAACAGATTTTAAATGCGTGACGGTGCCATTGTTTTCCCAACTGTCAGCTTATCGCTGGTGTATCAGAGTCCAGTCTGCGGTTAGTTATATTTCCACCTAAGTGGCTCATATTGAGTCCACTTGAGGAAACGCGACAGAAAAAAACCCACACTCTAAAGGTCATCATCTGTATTCATTATACAATGGCCCATATGAATATGTAATTCTGATTTGCTCAAGGGCGGTTGATTAATTTTACATAACAGTACTCATATATGAAGTAAGACCTTGTACTTTTCTTTCTTGTCTAGATTAGTTTTAAAGGGAGATTTTGTCAGATTTACAAGGAAGGATGAGATTTTTTTTGTCAGACTTTGAATGTGGCTACATAAGATTATGAGCCATTTTTACAAAGTAATGTGGATAAATGTGCAAGACAGTAAAAATAAAATGCTTTTGCATCATTAAAATGGACATCATAGAGACCATTTTTCTTTTTAGTTTTTATTCCCTTTTCCTTTAACCTGCAATTTTTTTTAACTTGATGATAAAATGAAGGAAGAAAGCGTCGAGGAAATAATACACACGTCTTACAGAAGCTAAATGAGCCACCCGGTAAGTGCAGCTGTCAGATTCCAAGCTGAAATAAATGTTGCTGTACAACCCGATGGTGCCCCACACATAATTTAAACATAACCTCTCATTTCCCTTCTAAAGCTTACAACCTTTAATTTATTAATTTTTTTTTTGCTTTCCTTTACTCTCTTTCTCACAAAGTAGGACACTGATGCCATTTAGATTAGCATCCCATGTGACCGATGCTGACATGAATTTGCCAGGTGACAAGGGACCCAATTACAGCGGAGGGCTGATCGTCCACGGACCCACCGTGTCAAATTGTCTCCCAAGCGTCAGGCGGGGAACAGGAAAATGTGCGATGGCGAATGTGTTCATGCTCCGGTGTGACTGCGAGTGTGTGTCTGTGACTGTAACTGTGTCACTGTCTGTTCACATCTTTGAGGGAAGAGTTTAGGGTAAACACCAGGGTCAAACGCATCACTGCAGCACTGGAGGTAACACAAACTGACTCATGTCAGTCTTGAGATGCCTGACGCAGGCTTAAACACACACATTTTTCTGTGTAGGGACCCACCGTTGAAATAATCCATTTACACATCCTGTTGTGTAAATGGATGCAACCTGTACATTTCTAAAGCCAAGTTTTGACCCTCAAACAGCCTTTTCAACTCCTCACATTTTGGTCCCTTAAGTCATGTACATCTAGCCTTCTGTTTTTTAACCTCTCAAATAAAGTGAGAATGGTTTGTGAATACACACAAATCTGCTCTATTTAGGTAATAGTGGGGGGGCAGCGCCCTCATTCAGCAGGAGTTTCAGTCTTTTTGACTTTTCCAGAACTGAAGAAGGGTTCACAGAGGGTTTAGCTTCGCCTCTACAAGAGAAAGAGGGGGGTGTTGCTTCCTTAAACACAACAGTTGAGCATCGTAGACTAAAAGCAATGCCGCGCTAGAAACATGTAATGCATTTCATGAGGCCAATTGGCTACACAGCAGAAATCTTCCATGTGAATTGTTTCATTCAAGGTGAAACCCTGCTTCATCCGCTGTTTTTCCTTTTTTTTTTTTTCCTTTTTTTTGGAGCTTCCAGAACATATTTTATTTCTGACAAGTAGATTAAAAAAAAGACCCATAATACACATTCAGGGGTAATAAGATTATAAATTATATATTGCATTGGCCTATAAAACCTTTAAAAGCCATGATTTATGGTTTTAGTAGCTGGAGAGGTTTTCATTTTGGCAACGTTTAGATGAAATTTTACCCGTGAATACATGCTTAGGATTTTATAATTCTATTTTCTCTTCTTTACAGATTCAGAAATTTCCATTTAAGTTGCAGTTCCATACATCAGCCCTTCCTGTTTTAATCTTAGCTTCTTAAAGGTTTGCAAAGGAATCAAGACATTATTTCACTCTTAAAATGGACAAAGTTTCCTTTGCCTGGATTTTTCTATTCAAAGGATGATCTAAAACAGTGGTTCCCAACCTGGAGTCTGCGGCCCTTAGTCCTATGATGAGTAGAGTATAGGGGGTCCCAAAGGTTTTGACCATTCAGAGCCACTGTTATTAAAAATAAAGATAATCTCCACGTAGAGACAAGTTGAAGTTTGACTGCTCAAGTTTTTTAACCATCTGAACATTTCACTCACATGGAACTGGTGTTTTGGGAGCTTGTAAATAAATGGGAGGAGAGGGGGCATCAAAACTTTGAAAAAAAAACTGGATCCAGTATTTTTCATTTTGTATGGGCCTTTAGGAGGTCAGGGAGCAGGTGGAGCTACAGTAGTGGAACATTCCATAACATTTTTTCCTGCAACACTTGATTAGTTTAATGTCAGAAAGTCCACAGATTATTTGTCCCTAAACAAAGGTAAGGCCACATTTTGTAAATGTAACTCTGGTTTCATTAAAAGGCAGACTCAATCAGAATCCAGTCTTTATGGGGAGAATCTCACTAATCAAAACACAAAACCGGCATGGTTTATGGCTTTTTAGCATTTACATGGAAGGGGTCCTTGAGGAAAATAAGATCATTTTAAAGATATTTAATGAAACACTCATAAAATAAAATCTTTAAAATCTTTATGACTTGAGATTTTTCAAATTAAATTAAATTAAAAGTTACAAAAATGAAAAATATGTTTTTAGAATTATAATTTTTTTTTTTTATATCAATGATGCTTCTATTTTTTAGATTCTATTTTTTAGATTTATAACTTTAGAATACATTATCAAAAACATAATTGACACATTTATTTGTGAGATACTGGAAATGTCATATTGTTTTTTCTGAGGTTTGTTTTTCTCACCAGTTCCATTCCTTCTCCTGTTGCAAATCTTTCCCCTGGATGACGGCTGTCTTGACGAAATCTAGCGATAGATTGATCAGTAGGCCTTAAAAAGACTAACCACTTCCTGTGGTGACAGAATCGATTGTAATCAATCCTCCCCGGCTAACGCTGTGCAACGGGCTGCACATTTGGACCCTTTTGCTTGTTCAGAGCGACAATATGCCATGCCTCTATCTTTGTTATGTATCTAACTTTTGCCTATTGTTGTGTAAGTTTATATATATTCTTTTCTTCTTTTTTATTTACCCCTCACTGTCCCACACACACGTTAGCTGCAGTGCCATCTTCGTTTTTATCTCCGGCTATATTCAAACCTTGTTCTCGTCAGCGTGCGCTCTCTCTCTCCTCTGCCCCACTTCTGGAAATGTCTCTGCCGAAACGTGAACCCCACACTCGCCAAACACCATTTGTTTTCCCTCCTGTTTGCCTTTGCTTTGGTGAATCGTAACTCCTTCTCACTGAAACGTCGGCCGCGATAAAAGTGTCTGCCATCGGCGCGGTAATGCTTTTGAAAGCCTTCGCGTGCGTATTAGAGGCAGGCTCCGGGAACACACTGGGATGTCATATGTGCCGTCCTGGCATGAGACAGAAAAAGGCTGAGAGTGCCAGAAAACCCTTTCCATGCTCCCCTTCGCTGTTGTTGCACACTGAGCTGATTCACCACAGCCGAATGAATATTTTACAAGGGGAAAAAAAGTTGCAGACAGCATCGTTTTGGCTGGTTTCTCCTGCTCTGTACGGGTGCAACAGTGATGACAGTTTCCCTCTTTCCTATTCGCCATGTACCATGAATGTGTGTGAGTGAGACTGGCTCCAGGCCTTTGCCAGCCCATTACTTTCTTACTGTACTGCATGCATGTGTGCTGTGTACTCAGGCCTCGCTGATTGCTTCACAGTCCTTATTACTGCCCTCACACTGTCACAAACATCTGCTTCTCTCTCCCTCCTGCTCCTGCCTCGCGCCGCAGTGGAATCTAGTCCCCGCACCGGTCCGACATGAACTGATGAGGAAGCACAAAAAAACTGGAAAACACGCAAAGAGAGAACAGACATTAAATAAGAGAGAATTTTGTAGTGTAGCACAAGTGTGACTATGCACAGGCCAGCACGCTCCTGGCAGGAAATCTGATTTTTGATCCAGCTCCTGTGGTTAGTCTTTGGCAAGAGATTGGCCTATAACTGGAGTTTGACCCGTTCCCCTGCAGGTCTTTCCCCGCAGGCACCTGTGAGAGATGGGCTATTAGCAGCTTTAAACGGAGAACAGGTTTGAATTAGCATGAGAAAAGGGAGACGAGACAGATGTGAGTGTGTGAAAATGACGCCAGCTCAGAAGGAAAACAGCAGTACCTGTGTGTGGTGCTAATGATTTGTTCCAATGAAGCTCAGTGAGACTGGGTGAGCAGGAGAGAGAGAAAGAAGAGGAGGATAGATGGAAAACTTCTGGACAAATTGTAAATCGAGTTTGTTCTCATGGTTTCCTTCATTACACTTAAGAGACATTTGGATCTCTCATTTCGCTCAGCGCTCGGCGTGGAAGTGAAATACAGAATAAATCTTGATTTCAAACACTTAGAAAAACATCAGCTACATTATTACAATGTTTTTTCACGTGCTTCGTAAAATGACTCGGCTACCCCACTTTCAGACTCGTGACTAATAATTCTGGTTTGGCATAATGTTGCCTTATGTCCCCGCATGTATGTCTTAAAAGAGCAACAATTTCATCGTCCTTCCTTTATGATCAGCTGAGGACTGGCAGAGTGTTCCGCTTTAAACAGGAGCTCTCAAGCTTACGACAAGATAATTATTTAATGACCTCCAGGGAGAAGCCATCCATTATCATATCTCCGGCTAAGCATCAGTTTCTGCTGCCTTCATGGTAGTGTTGGTCTGTTTAACTTGGTCTAATTCTTCAGAGAGGCAAATGAAAGTGATTAGGCTCCCCTGAAGACTCTTTTCTTTGTGATTTTTCTTTTCTTTTTTTTTCTAAGTTTGTAGAGAGACAAACCTTCTAGCTTTCTCTGCATGTGTTTTTAGTATCCACCTCTTTTTGTGAAGTGTCACCTTCCAAATCTGAGATGGAGTGACTGATAAGGGGGTAAGGAAGGTTTTAATTCATCAAGCTGTTAAACCACAGTTTTCTCAAGGCAGCACACAAGCTAATTATCACATGCTAGTGAAGCCAGGTAGCTCTTTTAGGTTTTTTTGCACACACATACGTACATCTTGTCAAACAGATTGTTGATGTAACCGAAAATAAATGAGAGTTCATCATCTGCTTGCATGTGTGCACAAACATGGTTGGAGATTAGTGACAGGAGATCAATGTTTTATCGCCTTTATATTATTAGCTCTGCCGTTGGTAATGTGATGCATGTCTCTGGCCATATTGCTTGTCAGGGTTCTATTGATTCCTTCAGCTCAGGCTGTAAGGAGGATGGAGGATGATGGCAGCCATTAGCTATGATTCCACTCATTTAATAAGAGGAGAAGGAAATCAAGAAGAATTGTTGGCGCTTTAATGGGGATAATGTGTAACAGGTTAGAGGGCGAACTGGGATCGGACGTCGGGGACTGAACATGACGAAATGACGCAATCAGAGCTGATGAGCTTCTGTGAAAAGCTTCAAATGTTGGACATTAACATAATAGTTCCAAATGACTGATTTGTATGTGTTTTTGTTAAAGGTCGGTTAGATGTTCAGTTCAGAGATTAAGTGGTTTTTAAATCATTTTTACCGGTAAAATGTCTAAGAGCTCTCTGTTCTTAACTCAGATTTACAGTACAGTCTAAAAGTCTCAACCCGCCCCTCATTTTTTAGAGAACCAGGAATAGTTTCAGCAATTAATCACACATGTGCAGACACAAACACAAACACATATGAGGCAAAGACAGAGTTACACTATTCTGACAAGCTTCAAAATCAACATTTTCCAAGACACTTCAGCCTCTCAGGGCCCAGACTGTATGCTAAATACACATCTGCATGCGGAAGAAGCCCCCTCTCCGTCCTCTATATTAGTTTTGTATGTTATCCGGTATGTTTTCAGAGACTTTACAGATGCGTAGCCAAACGCAGAAAACAGATCAGTACCGTAGTTGTAGAGGCAGTGCTGAACAGTAAAGCTCAGATACAACCAGGGGAAGGAACAAAGAAGAAGTTGTGATGCATTAAATGCTTCAATAATCTTGATTTCTGGACTTTTTAAAAGTGCTTCCGTGTAACTTGTGGTCCAAATATCAGTCTAATGTGAGTGATGATGCAGGATTTCTAGGGTCAATATACAGTGTTTGACGCATGACTGCGCTCTGAGGGGGCTGCTTTATTTAGAAACAGGACGTTGTAGTTTTGCCGGAGCAGATCCGTCTCTCCTGGATTCTGCAAACACAGAGAGCTCTGCTTTGTGCTACTTTTTCCTCCTTTACAATCGAAAGTTTATCATGGCTGAACAAAGTAAGATGATTAAAATGGTCATGTGACCTGTGGAAAGTTGCAGGTTTAGTGCCCCTTCGCGGGCCACAAGTTAAACGGTGTTTCTTTAAGATCCTTTACAAGTGAATTCCAGACAAGTTGTTGTGTCATTTTTCTTTTCTCCGTGTTTCCCTTCCTAAAGAATGACTTCTTTACCGCCATATTTCTGTGGAGAGCAGTCTGATGAGGCTTAGGGGCTGTACTTTTAGAAGATGTAGGATTTTCGTATTCACACAGCACTGTTAACAAAAAAAAATCTAGTTCTGCGGAGATAATGCAAATAAAAGTATTAAGTAACAGAAGCTCTGCAGTGGCAGCTGATGGCACACAAGGTACAAGCAGACTTGCCCTATTATCATCCAAACCCTTTTTATTGACAACTGCTGTCATATTTTACCTCTCCTCACCTGCTCTGTACTTGTTTTGTGCAGCAACTCTACTGACAGCACCAAAAGTTGATTTCATTTCAGCCAAAGTCACTCAAAGAAGAACTTTATTTGCACCAGCAACCACTTTATTCCAAAGGATTTCTCACTAGCAGAGTTCTGTTGAGGCTTAATCGGAAACCAGCAGTGTTGGCAACTGGTTATGTCCAGGGATTACGTGGCGGTGAACTCTGCAACCCATGCTGCTGCCTCCATTCTTTAATGGGATCAGCGAGTAACTTTATAATATATTTATGAGAAGAAAAAAAAAAGTCTTGTTGACAGGGTTTGCACAGACATCATCTTGCTGAAATCTCCTGTTTCCATGTCAACAGAAGAGCTGGCAGCACTAAAACCCTTGCTACCTGGTCTTCAAAGCAATTCTGCAACCAGTTTGTACATACCTTCACACAGGCTTTAGCATTGTGTAGTAACGTTACACCGGCCAAGAAGTGAGTTTACATGTAGGTGATGGCTAGAAAATACAAAATACCCATGACTTAAGATCCTTCTGTGAACATTCGATCAGCTGAAGCATTTTTATAATTTTTAATTCTCATTTCTGACATCGCTTCATGTGTTGGAGATTTTTAGGCGACTTTGTGATCAAAGCAGCAGGAGCCCTTTCCCAGATGCTACCTGAAATATAGAGACATGAGAGGAAAGGAGGTGGGGGGATGATGTGGGAGGGTTGGATGAGGGAGGGAAAGATGGATGGGAGCGAGAGAGAGAGATTGGATGGAGAAAATGGATGAGTAAGAGCAAGGGAAGATGAATGTATAGATGCATGGGTAAAAGAAGAGAGGAGAGTGAAAGGATGAAGATGGGAGCGATGGGAGTGTGGGGAAGGAAATATGGAGGATGGAGAAATGGACGAAGGGGTTCAAAAGGAGAATGAGGGAAGGTGAGGACTGATGGACGGATTGATGGATGGATGAATGAATGGATTGATGGATGGAGAAGGGTATAGAGGATGGATGGATGAAGACTGGATCATGAGGGCCAAGGAAGGAGGATGAAGGGATAAACAAACAAGGATGGGTGAACAGATGCAGGAGGGAAGGATAGATAAGTGAAAGAAGGGAGGATAACCAGAGGAGTGAGGATGAATGAGGACAGGGACGGGGTGGGTGAAGGTTGAGAGAACAAGAGGATTCCGCTGAGTCGGTGAAATGGGTCTGAAAAACCTCACCAGCTGATCAGTGGCATCACTCCAGAGCTGAATAAACCCGTTAACTTTGTTTTGTTCGCTTCTTTTGTTCCATTTCGACAAAGCAGCGGTTGAGACCCTTTTATGTCTGAATGATTCATATGCCGGTATTAAAGGTTCAACAACAAAGAAAAAAAAATTACATTTCTCTTCAAGTGATACAAGAACCCGACTGAAACAGCTGCAACTGTCCAAAGAAAATTATTGAATGACTGCTGCTGGACTCGCTATAAAGGATGCCAAGAATTCTGGCAGCTTCGGGAGCAAAATACAAAGAAATGAGGTTATAGCACAAAACTTTCTTAGCAGTTATGTAGGTGACAGAATCATTTCCACTCCTAGGCTGCAGGAGTTTCTTTTATATCAACAATACAAGCTCGCAATTTAAATTCACACTGTTTCGATCGTATTTCTATAAAACGCTACATTCAATGTTCCAAGAGAGGTTAGAAGTTACATTTTAAGTCCCTGAAGATTGATGTGGCAGTTACACACCCCCCCTATGGGTTTGGGTAAAAATAACCTCCTGATTCACGGTTCGTTGGCCTTCTGCCTCTTAAACTGTCTTCCCCACTTTTATGACATCTCATGTCTTCAGCGGGTTATCATATCCCGTCAATAAGCAGCTGAAAGAAAGCCTGTCGGATATCTCAATAGAACCACAAAATTATAAATTATTTTTATCAATGGCTAGAATTTGATTCCAACTGGGGCAAGCAGTACTAAAAATAAATTCCTGCACGCGGCTGTAAGTCGCTTTGAATGCAGTCACTCAGTGAAAAGCACAGAAAGTGATGATTTAGTATCTCCACTGGCAGTGCTGCAACCTAAGCCTCTCTAATCACGGCGGGCATCCTTGGCTGTCGGCGCGTTCCAGTGAATCTTAATCTCCCCCTCCGTGATCCTGCGGTTACAGTAAAGCCACCTGGCTTCTCCTGGCACTTACATGGAGACTGAGAGAGGCAGCACCAAGTTTCTTCTCAGGAAGCTGACTTTGCTCTTTTATTGTGGGAACTTTCCTCTCCTTCTTCTCTACTTTGCCTCCATATAGTTGTGCGTATTTGCAGTTTCTCTTCCACAGGAAGCAAAAAACAGACATTATGCTGTATGTGTTAGTATGGATCGACTGATACATGGGCAGCCAATATATCCGACCAATATTTGCGTGTTTTCTGATATCTGCAGCTAATCACAATATCAGCAATATCGCCAATATCCTGGTTGTGTGAATTTAAAAATAAAGCACTTATTATAGTTGTTACTTTTCATGTTTGCTTTCACAGCCCTTTAATTCAGGCCCTCTTAATAGTTGACCCAAAATAATACAAATTAAAATTAAACAACATGCATTGATAATGTTGATTTGGATCTCTTCCAGTGACTCTAATTAAATCCATATTTAACCCACTGAAGTTAAATTTCATCTTTTGAGACACAAGGTCTGCCAAACTTTATATTTTATAACTCAATTTCATTTTTTTATTAAAAGAATTCCATAGCTTCCAATTGTTTTTAATCATGCACATGAAAATAAACAATTGTTCTGCCATCAGCTGTTTATAGAGTAACACAAGCATTGTGTCCTTTTTATTTCTTCAACTGACATTCAGCGGTTAAAACCTGGAAAAATAGATATAGACTGACAACATATATACTAAAGTGAAATTTGAAAAACGATTTATAGAGAACAGTTCTAGAAATACCAGCAAACTACGAATTGATTATCCTCCTACTCTCCACTATATATTATATACATATATCCACTATATATATATACATGTTTGTATATTTACATATACTTATACATATA
>JAVQJG010128042.1:0-10058 GCA_036024015.1 Craterocephalus amniculus | reverse complement strand
TATATATATAAAATACAAGTAGGCCTACACTTAAAATTTTTTTTTTAATTTCTTAAAGAAAATACATGAATCTCATTGGGTGGGCCTCCTGTGAATCTGGGTGGGCCAGTGCCCATCCAGGCCCACCCATAGCTCCGCCCCTGGCCTAGAGTGTCCTGGTGCCAAGTGCACAAACGAACACTCTTATGCCTGAACAAGGTGTTCGTTATGGACAATCCATGATGAGCACAGAAGCCCAATGACAAAAGACAGCTCGGATTCAGATCAGGGGGGCCGTTCCTCCCAATCCTGTCCCTCCAGGTCTCACTATTGTTGCCCACGTGGGCATTGAAGTATGTCCCCCAGCAGAACGAGGGAGTCCCCGGGCGGAGCTCCAACACTCCCTCCAAGGACCCCAAAAAGGGTGGGTACTCTGAACTGCCGCTCGGTGCATAGGCACAAACCCCCAGGCCTGGCTCCAGGAGGGGGCCCCGGTGACCCGCATCCGAGCAAGGGAAACACGGGATCTGTTTTCTTTTTCATAAGGGTCTTCGGGCTACTCTTAGTCTGGTTCCTTGCAACAGCAGGGAATGCGCAAACCCCTCCACCACGATAAGGCGGTGGCCCAAGGAGGGCCTTATATGAACTTGCCTTATATGAATATACATGAATTTAATGTCCCTCTTCATATTCATATTCATTTTTTAAGTTGTGTTCTTTATAATTAGATTTGTCTAATGATGAATTTATATAGTGATGCAGGACTGGCCAAGGAGCAGAGGGAATAAACAGAAGAGAAATAGAAAGAAGTGAAGGAAAAAGAATTTGAAAAAAATATACACTGGACAGAAAGTAAAAGCATGAGCTGAACTGGACACACCAGACAACCAGCTGCTACACTAGTAAGGAAGATGAAAACCACCCGCAACATCTTTTAAAGTCTGCTACACAAATAAAATATGTTATCATTATTATTACTATTATTATTATCATTGTTACCTACAAAAAAACAGATATTCTTGAAAAACAATTAATGAATCACAACAAAAATATATCAGCAACACAAAGAAAAAGAAAATTGAACATAACTATAGACATTGATTACACTCACAAGAAAACACAGTGTCTGTGTTTAATAAATGTAGGTGCAAAATAACAGGCATAAATGGTGATCAGTGATCGTGCGACCAGGTCACTGCAAAGATCAAGGGCAGACCAGAGGACTGCCAGGACCTGGGAGGCTAATCACCAGAAGGAATCCCAGCCAGCCCTTGCCACAGAACCCCACAGCCATTGGGCACAACCGTCAACATCCAGGAGAACCAGTTTACCCAAGACAGCCACCCAAAATCACAATGTCCAATTCAGGTACCAGGGGCCAAAGATCCTGCTGGTTTGGCAATGAAGGTCACCAAAACAGACCATAAAGCCACTACCTAAGACCCATCCATCTAGTATTTATTACATGGAAAATAATTGTTACTGTTTTTGTTTCGTTCTTTTTAAATAAATAAGTATTTCAAATATTCAGTGGCATTCAAAGGTTTATAATCTTTAAATTACAATCCAAAAAAAGTATTATTGTAGGAACATTTTGTGGCAGATTTTGTGAAAGGGCTCTTTGGGCCACAAGGGTCACCAGAGGGTGCCAAATCATCCAAAGCACAAAAGACAATAGGGAAAAAAAAGTTGAGAAAAACTCATGAAGCGGCCAAAATCACCTGATGTCAGTGTGTAGGAAGTACAAAAATATGAGGTAAAAACATAAAGGTTAGGACTTAAGATTATAAAACTGAAATTAATGTCACAAGGAAAGCACAGCCAAATAAATATTCAAAATCCATGTTCCAATCAAGCTGTGAATCAGCTGAAATATGTCCATTACAGTGAAGCAGAAGCAGACAAATGGGATATCATTATTCTTTCTGACAGAAAACATCTAAATAGACAGGCTTGCCATTTGATATAAAAGCAAATTCACAATTACATGTGTATTGCTACAGGTTGACTTATTAGAATTTTACCCAGACTCAAGTAGTGAATATGTGCAGTCTTGAACTTTGTGACCCATGCAGGTAGAGAGCGAGAGAGGAAGATGAATGAAGTAGAGGCACACCAGCGATGGTGTAGAGGGAACGAGTGAGAGAAAAGAGAGGTTTTTACTGCACACAGGCCTGGGGGATTTAATCACAGTAAAACACTGAACTCTTATTGGGGGTATCAAAACATTTTATGGGAGCAGCTGTGCCAAACTGTAGCACTAAAACAGTGTCCCACTCCAATATAAAACTGCAATAGTCCTCTAGATCACCTTATGTGTCTTATGTTTACTGTGCAACTGCCAGTGTCGCTTAATCTAAATCTTCCTATCTTGCCCATGAAGAACAAATCCTAAATTGGCTTCAGAGGGTTTTTTGTCTCTTTACTGTCAAGTATCCACCTTAATCTTAGAAACTTGGTCAGCTGTATGAAACCCACAAAATACTCACAAGGAAGTCAAAGCAAGCCTGCAAGGACAGTGAGCCACCTTTTGCAAGGTTATGGAAAAAGACTGACTCATCCAACTTGTATTCAAACCACGGCTTGCATCAGATCGGACAAGCTGCAGCAGTGCAGCACTTTGGATTTTTCAGAGGAAACACTGATACAAGACGGATGGAAGTCTAGGAAGCTACATTAGGTTGCATGCAAGTGGAAGTATCAGAATGTCTTTACATTATTTTGCTTAAAAAAATATCGGTAACATATAATTTGCCATTTAGCCAGAGCCAAGGCTGCTAGCTGGCAGCTAGCTAAACCAGCTACTCCAAGTGGGTGCAAGTAGTAATCATGGTCACCAGTAACAGCTCTGGCTATTTGGGCCACCAGTGGCTGGCAGGTTCTTGGTTTAACCCTTGGTTTTACTTTCCCTGTAGCTGTGCTTTTCTCTCTCCAAGTTTGCATGTCATTCCCACGCATGTGTAGGTTCTCATCAGGTACTCCGGCTTCCTCCCACTTTCCATAAACACACGTAGGTTATTGAGTTAGAGGATGAGTGGTGGATGCATCTCTGTGTTGGCCTTGTGATAGATGAGCAACCTGTCCAGCATGTACCCTGCCTTTCTCCTAGCAGCTAGGATAGGCTCCAGTCCCTCCCGCAATGATATAAATGATGGATGGATGGATATCAGTTTCATTGTTTGTGGGCCTCTAAAAAAAGCAAAATTTCAACATCTGGTTAAGGAAAGCAAGATAGCCTATGAAGATTAGGCTTCTAACAACTACACTTACCACTTAAGAAGTGTTGCAATATTCAACCTGATTGAGCAGACCCATTACAAATGGATAGCTTTATGTCATCTAAAATGGTGGCATAATGCTTTAAGATTCTGAGATTGTGGCAAACTGCATTTTAGATGAATATTTTGAACACTTACCCAAAGCTACAAAACATGCAAGGTTTCAGGGCCAAATTGGATGAATAGATATGAAATGAGCAACAGATGGCTGGAACTGATGAAGAGAGGAAAACAACACTAGTGAGCATAGCAGAAGAGGCATTTGGGCAGATTTCAGAGCTGTCATCTCCATCATGATAAACCATTCATTGGAATCAAAGATAAGAGGACTCGTAAAAAACATGAGCTCGTATTTGCTCATTACAAAGAGATTTATTCCACATCTCACGGAGAATAAGAACATCTTTTGAGTTGCTCGTTCTTAGCTAAATGAAAGTAGTCTAAACTATCAACATTTTTAGAACAAAGATTAAACTTTTCCTGACTGATAATGTAATTTTTTCGTACATCTATGAATGTTTTTCACCTTCTAACAACGGGCTTGAGGTGTTAAGTTATAAAGCTTGCAGTATACAGCCTTGCTCAGACTCAGTTTTAATCACAGTTTTTTTCCTGACAGAATAATAAACACGAAGATTTTCGTTACCTTCCATGAACTGTACATCTGTGAAGCCCTAGACATCAGAAAAATTGTGGTTATTATTAGCAGCCAGCTAAAGATCATGAAACTGTAGAAGCTAAAGAACTTAATATTTGATTTAGTAATCGCTGGAGCCAGAAATAATGATTCAAATAGTTATTGCATGTTAACATATTTTTACATCAGCTTTGACTAATTTGAATGTGCCTCCATTTGAATATATGAGAATTGATCCCATGCAGTCATACTACAGTAATGGATTTTCCACCTCACAGCGAATAACTTGATTCGTTTAAAACACAGTAGTCATTGGTATCATTGACAATGTTTCAGTTTAATCTAAGCATCGTAACAAAGTATGGAAGTGTGACCCTGTGACAGCATTGATGGATACAAGGGCCCTGAAATCAAAGAAGATTACAACATTTAAATTGTTTAAATTCACGTTTAAATTGATTAAATTCTGTGCTGTTCTCAAATTGACATCTCTCAAAGATACCTGTGAAAAAGACCTGTAGCATGTCAGTCGTGGAAATTGAACTTTAGTAACAGCACAGACAGCACACAGGAGCAGGATTTTCTACAGTGTATGGTCTACTCATTGCCATGCAGGAATGACTCACTAAGCAAACCTTGAGTTGCCGGTAGCTCATGGTAGAGACCAAAGGGGTATGAGGGGACCCGTTACTTAGCAACCGCTGTTATTGTCTCATGCTCCAGGTGTAACTTCCACCTGGAAGGTGGCTGAATAAAACCAGTGGCTGCTGTGTGCAAATTGAAATCCTGTTATTCGGTGTAATTCAAGAAAGCACTGAGCAACAAAGGAACATCTAGCACACATTGTGTTAGTGCAATTGAGGGGAAAAGAGAAATGAAAAAAGAAAAGAAAGGAGCATTTGGTAAGTTTTGAAGATCAACAGGTGAAGTGATAACTTCATGTAGTTTTTCCTGGAATAAGACAGGGCTCATCTATTCTGCCTCTTTCCTTCACTTTCACATTCTGTGATCAGTTTTATGATTAATCAATCAGTACACGGGGCTCTGATTAAACATCCGGCTTACTGCAAATTTCACGGCATAAATCTTTTCAACAGGCTGCAGGTATGTCATCAGAGAAAACGTTATCTCCATGCAGCTCATCTAGAAACATAAAAAAATATTAATTTCTCAGGATTGAAAATGGTCCACAAATATTCAGACTGCTGTTCCAAATCTCCTTCTTTGCTCCTATTACTATATGTTCAAAACGGTATGATGATGATATGTAATTGAGTTCATTCATGAAATCAAAAAGTTAGAAAAGTACAAACAAAGTTCCTTCTGAGAAATTTTAAAATGTGATATAATCCCCAATTTTAACTGATGAAACGTGGTGATTGAAAATCTGATTTTGAAGACTTTTGAATTTTCTTCATTCAGAATAGAGATGACAGTTATAGAAGAAGTGACATGTCAGTAGTCGGCTGTGTCAAATGTAATGGTATGATGAAGAGTGATTTTTTCCTAATGAAAACTGATTTTATTCACAGAGTTAGAGTAATACCTAACTGCACACCACATGCTGACATGCTGTAAAATGTAGACTGAGTATAATTACTTAAGGTATACATATAATGTATGTAGGCAGCAGTATGGAGAGGTTACAAAAAAAAATCAAGCTTCACTAATTTTCTAACACTCTTCTAATCATGTTTAAGTGTTAGAATTTATGGAATATAAGTCTTAAAATTATTCCTCCTTACAAATTTCATATTTCAATCTATCTCATCCAGCCCCCACTCAGTTTGGGATTTACAAAGTTCAGCAACGATTCTTTTCAGAATTGCACCTAAAATGTTACCGAATAAACCTTGGTCAAAAATCAGATTCACCTTCAACAAAAGTAGATTCGAGGTTGAACAACTGTGGGCTTCCAGGTGAGGAGTGAAAATAGGAATTTTGTACTGTATGTGCACAGCTGTGGTGAAGGGCCATGACTTGTGAAACAGTGCCATCTGTTGATTATTCTGCCTGCCATGTTGTAGCAAATGCAAATAATTTTCAAACCATTTATTTCTCCGTTTTCCCTGTATGAAAGTATTTTCCTCTGCATGTTATTTCTGTCGGACACACAGCTTACTGAACACTGATTATTAAAGGTTGGTATAATCCCATATGTGGGCAATCTGAGCCATTTCTTTTTCCACATTTGTACAAACTGAGACCGTTTTCACAGGGTGGCAACTTTTTAACCTGGACTTTATGCAGAAAAAATCTTTAATGCAAGACGTTACTACAATTTAATCCTCATTAATTTCCTCAATTGATCTTTTAATCCTTTTATAATAATTTGACTAATGGTTCACAACACTAGGTAGTCATCAGGACACTCTATGAATGTCTTTTTCACAAAAACTTACTAGTATCTAAAAAATTATCAAATGATAGGAGATTTTAACACATAGTCAGCTAATATTATAACAACCAAAAGCTATGAAGAGAAATGTGCAGTGACCATTCACCCACTCATATTACTTAATGAGAAAATCTATTAATTTATTTTTCAATAGCTCTGCATTCATTTACAGAGCTCCTTTTAGACAAACCACCACAGATAACAGCAGATGAGCTCATATGGAGACACAAACTTTCAGACTTGATTTGACATCATAGGGGTTTGTAGGAGTTTGAAACAAGATTAACTGTGAAAAGACTTATTCACCAGCACCATGGTTGATATTCACAGTGAAAGACAACCGTCCAACTGCTCACTATGCTAATTTATGACACATCTCTGTGAATATTATGAGGGATCTGTTGGTGACATTCAGTGAACAGTGTAAGTGTGCATCATACTGTGGTTTGCTTTTGGTAATTACTGTCAATGGTCGGGGAAGGGTAGTTAATACTTGTTATGAAATTAGTGTGTGAACATACAATTAACTGGCACACATACTCACACACACTGTGGTTAAACAGTTATTTAAGGCTGAAAGTTATGGATGTACAACTGAATGATTTGTCATCGTCACATGAAAATATGGATTTCCAAAGTCAACTGATTCATCAGTAAGATTGATTCTTGCAGCATTACTGTTCTATTGATGTATTTATAGTTCACATTAAGGGCTCTTTAGGCAGTCACTTGTTTCTATTGGATAACAGCATTTCAAATAGTATTTATATGAAATATAAATCCAATTTTTACTGGCTATAACATCACCATTAGTGGTGTCTTCCTCCGCTCCTTACAAAGTCCTTCCGTCTTGCAAAAGTAAGCCTTATTTAGGCAGTGCCAACATTTTTACAGTCAACGTTTTGCATTCTATGAAAAACTATGACAAGTTTTGTAGCAGATATTCTCAACCCAATGTCATGCTAACACAGTCAGAGTACAGCTATTTGATAAGGCAATACTTTGTGACAGATCGATGCCAGTGTGCACGGTGCTCATGCCTTTGATGGATTGTTACATAAAGCTTCTCACAACAGTGAGGCCACAGGGCCTTTGATTTCTCTAGGGAGGAGCAGGATGTCTTGGATGAGATCAGACCCAAGCAATGCTTTGCTGTGACACATGTCAGCCTCGATTAATTTGGACTGTTCAATGTGATGAACTCTTCAGCTATAATTAACCGGTATTGCCTCTGACAGATTAACAGTGCTATTAATGTCGAGATGTTTTTTTTCCCCACGCTGAAGACTCCCCAATCATGTTATTGATGAGAGATGAGTCTTTGTGTACTCGGAGCTGTTCACTGAGAGATATTATTTGTGTCCGGTCAAGGCCAAACAAAATAGCAAAGAGCAGCACGGTGGTTGAAGGTGGATGATTTGAGTTTTATGTGGATTGGTTATATATAATGCTTATGTCAAGAAAAGTTGGAAAGTTTTCTGAAATGCATTTAAAAAAGTCTATAAATTGTTATTTTATTCGTAAAAGCACATGGTTTTGAGTGTTTTCTCTGGCCATTGTTTTTGTATTTAGAAAATATAGACTCTAAGGCAAGGCAATCGCGTATGCACTGCTCTCTTTAGATTCTATCACAGCATTTCAGATGGGTTTTGGTGTGAACACGCTTTTTTTTTCATCCATTCTGTTGTAGATTTGTTGCTGTGTTTGGGATCACTGTCCTGTTGTATGACCCTGTTTCAGTCAAGCTTTGGTTGTGGCTCTATAATACTGCACCTTTGTTCACAGAATAGTTTATGTTGTCACCGTGCAATGGGCCCAAACACTGTGACTGCAAAACAATCCAAAATTGTCACCTTTTCAAAGCTGTGAATTTGAGTTGGTTGTTAGTTTCTCCACATTGCTTGGCTTTTAACCCTTCCCAGATTCATTGGCAGCAACAATAATTTGTCTAACATCATTGTTGTTGTCTTTTCTTCATGGCCTTGTATTGACACGCCTGAAAACCCCAGTCCCAGAAGCTATAATCACTTCTCTTTTGTTAAAGGCGGTCAATATTATAAATGTTCAATTGTGATTGGACCTGATTAGCAGCTCCAGGCTAATTTTTACCCTCTTGATTCCTAAGAAGTTGATGAGGATGTAGAATATACTCACCTGGTTATCTTTCACAATATTTAGTTTGATGTCTCACTATGGGATACCGACCTCTCAGCCCTCACAGTCATTAATCTCAGTACACCAATCAGTAGGCCACCTACAGGTATAATATACCATGTGTTGTTCATACAGTATGAGATTGTAATTATCAAATTTGAGACTTGTTAAGGATGTGATGATTTTCAATTATGTATTTATATGTACAACTTTTGACTGAAGGTGTCATTTCCTTTTCACATGATTGTAACCACATGGGGCTAAAAGCATGTTGAAAAACCACCGTCTGTCAGTAGAACCTGCTTCTCCATCCAGAAATGATACCTAATGCTTCTTCTCACACAAGGAGCGAACAATATCATCTCTGTGCTGAAACACTGCAGAGCTCTCTGAAGTCAAGCTCGTCTCAGATGGGCAGACAGTCGACAGATGTTCTGTGGACGTATGTTTCAGCTGCTTTTGGTAAAACTGTATTGATGATGGATCAATCTTCTTAACATGGATGACTTCCATTAGACATGCACTGTCCTTTTCCCAAGACTGTAACCAAATAGTGCAATGGTAGACCTCATTGTGCTAAACTTTCAACTGTTTGGGTCCAAAGACACAGAGTGCACTCATATGAACTGAAAATCAAAGTGAAGTACCTAGTTTGATTGCTTTGGGGGTTTTTTTGCCTACTTTTTCTTTTGTTAGTTTTGTTTTGATTTTAATTCTTTTTTTATTGTTTGAAATTTAGGCCTTATTTGAAACAAGTAGCTTAACAATACTGGGAAAAGGTGTAAGATCTCCATCTTGTGGTCAGGCTGGACAAATGAGGTTTTACAAAAGAATGATCTGAAAATAATATGAAATCTTTATGTTTTGTTTTTCTTAGGTTTTTTTTTTTGCTTTTTTGTTTTTTAATAATCACTTCTGAGAAATATTTGTGAACATATTGATGTCTTCACTTAGTTTTCTATAGAAATGACTTTGTATATTAAAATACCATTATTTGGTCATCTGTATTACATTCTTTACAATGATTCATATGACCAAACTATAGGGAAATTCTTATTCAGGTTTATTTTCTTTTTCACAATATAAAAATGATAAATATATTCAAACATTTTTCCACTATCACAATCACTACCATTAGATTTTCAGTTGTTAGCATTCATTTTTAATCAATAAACTGATTACACTGAGAGTGAGTAAAGCAAAATGTGGAAAAATCAATATTGCATTAATTCTGTCAGATCAAACGTTCCCTGCTCCTGACCTCAAAAAGGCCCCTGCAACCTCTGTTTTACGAGTAGTTTGCTCAGCAGCTCCACCAGCTACTTTACCTTTAACAAAACATGAGAGAACTGGGTCACTGTGGGGAAAACAAGGCCTCTCAGAGTAATAGCTTCTAAATGCTGTAGAACCTTAGTGACCTGCTTATTATTCTATTTGTTTTAATTGGAATTTCATATAATCCTGGGTACATTTCAAACTATGTCTGAGCCTGTTTTTTTGGCACCTTTTAATTTAGATGCTTGTTTTTGATATGTCTATAAACGTTTTGTGTGAACCAAGTCCATGAACATATGTGAAAATTTCATGTTCATTCTGAAATAAGGATATTTCA